>SNQJ01S0111110.1:25822-45644 GCA_010110895.2 Picea sitchensis | reverse complement strand
AGAGCAATTGGTACACTACAGTAGTTATTGGAGGTTGTACGGAATTTGTACGGTTGCTGCACAAAAATGAAATTGAATCAATGATGATCCAACTATATATCAACTTTGGCGTACGGAATTGGTGTGGCTTCTTTCCTATATGGATCATTTTTTGATGATTGTACTGACTTTTCGGTGCCTGTACAAAATTTTATTGCGGTGGTACAGATGGCAATTTTAAAAAAACTGTGATTGTACAGGTGGCAGGAGGTGATGTGCAGGGCAATGCTTTTCGAAGGATCTACGAATTTAATGTGTCTGCTCTATGAATTGGCAGATTTGCAATATGTCGATTTTTTTATTTTTTTATTTTTGTTTTTTAAATTTTTTATTTTTTTTTGTAAGTTAGAAGTATTATATATAAAAGGCCTTCCAGGACCAAAATAGAGGTACAAAATTCATAGAATAGTTGTACTGTAGTTGCTGGACTGCCCCAACAGAGGGGAAACTAGTCCAGCCAGCAAGGGAGTCAAGCATAGGTAGTATAATAGTCTAAGGAAACAGTCTGAAACTGACTAGTCAACATCTAAAAAGTAGAGAAACTATTGAAACTTGAAGTGCCCCTATGGGTTTAGACATTTGGAAAATAACCTGGCCAGGTGGCATGGATGTCTTCAGACCAAGGTTCCTCCTCGACGTATGTCACTTGATCTGCCCACTGCATTCCAGCTTCCATGCTTCTCTCGGTCCTGTCGACATCTAGCGAGGTATCCTGCAACACACGCCATGTTGTGTCCACCTCCGTGGCCATGTCCTTGTGTGTGGCATGCTCCATCCCATTCCCTGCGGATCGCTATGCCTAGGCATTTCCTTCACTGGTCGCTACCCAGGGTTCCTCTGTTGAAGCCGCACCTGCCGAGTCTGAGGGGAAAGCTTCTTGAAGGGAGGAAAGGAGTTGAAGAAGGACCACAACCTTTCCATCCATGGCCTGCAGACGGAATTGAAGGTCCTCCACCCCCTAACGGAGTTCGAAGACCAAACCGAAGAGAATAGCGAGGCTTTCTCTCAACTACGTGTCGAAGAAAGAGTCAGAGGACTGGTTCTCGATGTTCTGATTCTTGCAAGGAGGTGGCTCTCCCACAGTATTCCCTGAGGAGTCAAGAATTGGTACAAGGGGAGGCTCGACCGTTGGGGGGATAGGAAGGTGACGCGAAGAGGAACACGACAGCCTGGGGATGATAGCTAAGCTGTCAAACTGCGAAATGGGTGGAGCGGGGGAGACAGGAAGAATTGGCTCAGGCTAGAGGGATAGAGAGGAGCAAGTGGAAGGCGATTCAGGGGGCGAGACAGAAGGCCAACGAGGTTTCCATGGAGAGCCTCTGCACGGCCTCCCCCTTGGGCGTGGCATGAGATTCAACGCATAACAACTAAAGGAAACTAGGTGCAAGAGGCAGAGGTAGAGTGTCTGGAGTCGAACAAGGGCTGCAAATGGCTTGAAGTTCTGGGTTAAATTAGGCCATGGTAGCAGAGGGGGTTGCTAGTCGGAGTGGGAGTGGAGACAAGAGGCATACACAAACAACCAGGCCATGAAATGAATCGAGAAAGGAGAGGGAGGCTGCATAATTAGCAGTTGGGACGTAGTAATGGAGTTTTAATGCAGGATCGGGGTGGCGGGCGATGGCACGAGCTCGTCACATGGATCCGTGCCTCGTTGACCGATCCGCTCCTCCTCCTTGCGCCAGGTGTTCCCCACTAGCACCCCATCCATGGTTTTTTTTTTAAACTTTGGTATAGGCAACGAAATTACTTATTTTCAGTAGAATTTAGACAGATCAAATTGGTTATGTTCTTTGAATCTTCCTTGGATTCGATTTGGAAAGGGCAACTACAAGAATTGACATCTCAGTGAAGATTCTTCATAGTGGATTTTAGAACTTGATTGATGTCAATGGTGGCTAGTTTGATTTGACCGAGTTGTCGTTGTGGCTATGTATTTGCAGTTGAGATTATTCTAGCAACAGAGTAACTCTTTCACATAATTTATATACTTTTAATACCAAATGTGACTTGATAAAATAGTGTTTTCAACAGGGACAATAAGCAATTTGTAATATTCTTTTAATTTTCTAATTCACTTTATTCTTTATTCACTATAATTTCTAATGATTTTAGTAATTGTTGGCAGTGGTCAAAGATCAGAGAACATAGAAATTCTGATAAAATGTAGTGGTATAATTCTTTCATTCAACAAAACTTTTGAAATTTCTAATTTGTAAAATGGCCAAGGGCCTAAGGCTGAGAAACTGTGCCAAATGAGTGCGGTGGCCAAAGGCTAATAGTTTTTCTGCCAAGGGCTTTGAAATCTGACCAAAAGTCTGGTGGTCAAAGGCCTGATTACGGTCAATGACCAAATCAAAGAAACTCTGAGAAATGGAGGTTGGCCAAAAGACGGTTTAGACAAGGTCTGATAAAGAGACTGGCCAAAGGCCGAGATCAGAAAAACAAAGCTCTGATACCACTGTGGTGAACCAACCTAGTTCACTATGTAAATATCCAATATAAATAGGATAATACACAATAATCCATTTAAGGATAGTAAATTTATTTAATAATAATTGTATAAGAATATGATATAATGAGATGATTACAAATGAGGAATGAGGGCTTGTATATATATCCCACACAAGGGTGCCCTTTCATAAGAGACATGACCTTTCATATGTCATGTATCTTCATAATTACTTATTACTTATTAGTTATTTATATTTACATATTATATATATTTATGTTTGTTACATACACACATGGCAGGATGATGTGGCAAAAGGGTGAAGTTGTAGGCTGACTATGCAAATTAGGTGATGTGGGCCAATGATTGGTTGCTACGTGGCCTAGTCATGGGATGCCATGTGGTAGTGGGAAAATGCCCAATGACACCCCGTGACCGAAGGTTTAAAAAATATATATATATTAAAGTGCTGCCAAATCTGGGGCAGTTCCTCCATATTTGGTGGCACATTCCAACTCTCTGCCAGAAAAATAATATTCTGCCAAACCTTAATTGTCCACCATTCTAGAAAACTGCCCGCTAGATTTAGCAGGGCACGCCAAATATGGTTGCAACTATATGCCAGAAAATGTAGTTCATGGGATTCGATTCTGAGACCTCTACCAACCAATGCCCTAACTTAGCCTTCACTAACCACTCTGCCAACTACTTCTTTATTGCATAACCGCCCACAATATATTATATAAAGGGGGTCTCGGCTAGTGCTCGGAGGAGGAGATCAAACCAGGGCGTGACCGTACCGTAGAAAGGCATGAATTTCGAGAGTGGGAATAGATTTCGAGATAGTACAATCATTTACTGGAGAGGCAGTGGCACGAAAACCAAGGTAGGGATGTCTCTTGGGCCTGAAAGTGTCAGACTCAGATCGAGGCGTGGAGATAGTCATTTTTAGGTAAAACGACACCACGAACGCAGTGGTTCTGTTATTTTTCTTATCTGAGAAAATATTATGTGGCTAACTCCAGAATGAGGTATACTTATGTATTTTTCCCAATTCTTTTGTGGAGTTAAGAAAAAGACCTACCCATTTGAGAGCGGGACCTGGAGACGTAGTCCAACAGGGATGGACTCCGTTATCAAGTTCTTTGTGTTCATATTGCATGCTTATGTCTATTTACTTTTGAATTTTTCCTTCTTTATGGTGTACTTTTTTTTATGCTCATTTATTATGATTCTTTAACAAGTCACATGACGAAAAGATCTCGGATCAAGGTGGGTGGCCATTGATATCCACCTAAATAAATTTACAATTCATCAAGTTGATTCAAAGAAAATCCATTTAGCAAACTTATCGGTGGTATAGTTGACTTCTATTAATGTTGAAACTGTAAAAATGTAGACTGAAAAAAAACTTGCTCAAATGGTGGGAGCTTATCTATGGGAAGAGATGTGATGATTACTCTCATTCGTAAGAAAATGAGTCCAATGACGCTCCAAAGTCCTTTTTAACATAAAACATAAATGAGAAAACCATAAACATACAAAAGCCTAACCCCGACAGATGAAACACCAAAAGGTTTGCGGGACCTGATGGGAGTAGTTGATACATCAACTTCTCGAGGGCGTAAATTTTGCATACAATCTCTGCCTGGGGCGTTCAAAACACTGTTGGAAAGCTATAATCGATGAATACATATCTTGTTCAGCCTAGCATATGTCATCGATTGAATGGAAGGCACTTATGAGCCCAAAAATATCGTTTAGGGCATGAAAACGACACTAGAAGTTTGGAACCCAAAAAACTATAAAAAAATTGTCAAAATGGAAAGTCTTTTTTGAGTCAGTGGAATAGGTGGGTGGCCACCGATATCCACCTGAATCAAGTTACAAGTCATCAAGGTGATTCAAAACAAATCTTCTTAGCAGGCCTATTGGTGGAATAGTTGATGGTGATCATTCTCCCGGGTATGTATGCTTTTTCTCACAATAGGTGCACCACGTAATCCCTAAATATTTAATAGGAAATTTATTGCTATAGTGGTTACTAACTATCATATAGATACAATAAAGGGAATTTTTTAGGAGGAGGAGATAGGCCACAATTTAGAGACTAATGGATACCACGAAGGTCCTCTTCATGGAACTCTTGGACAATTTGGTGTAAGGTTGGAGAACCTCTAGAATTTCAACCTTCATTTAAGATAGAACCATTGTTAACGTTTTTAGATGTTCTATCATGATTCTATTAGATAAATATTTTTAATTTTATTTCATATGATATTTTTAGAGGGAAATTAGACCTAGTTGTAAAAAAAATATGTGTTGGAAATTTAACCCCCTTTTATAATGTTTGATATTGGAGAGGTATAATGAACACCACACAAATACAAACTATAAGAACATCATATTTAAAAACTCCTTTACTTGTTCCCTAATTAAAAAAAGGCATTTTCTAATTGTTCTATGTTTTTTCCTTCCTCACAAATTTTTGTTGCTTAAATTGCATTTCCCAATGAAGAAATGGATTCAACATGCAAAAAAACCCCTAGAGCAATCACATTATGCAGATTTAACCACTCAAATATGCAGATCCAACAATATCTCATCGTATTTCGGGCAAATATCCCTGAAAAATATTCCCGAAAAAAGACAAAAACATAGCACATTTAGACTATGGATTAAAAAAATATGTTATAGGTTCCTAATTTAAAAAGTAAGTTACTTATAAGAAAATGCAACCTTTTCTTTTTAATCAAATATAATTTGAAAAATGCGATAGACAATTTATTTTTTTGAATCAAATATTTTTATTGTTAGTATAAGAAACATAATTGTTTATTGAGACTAACCCGGATTAGCCTGTGTCAAACCACAAAAGTGATGCACCCAATCAATAAATCCACTTATACTCCTTAAAAGGTTATTAATCTCTGTCAATTTGGAATTATATTTGATCTTACACATGAATCTAATAAAATTATTAGTTTTATAAACAATTATGATTGTCGGCTAAATTGTTAACACTGTTGAGTTTAGTGCAAGAGGATGATATGGTGTATGGATACGCAAAATAAATGTAGTTTTCCTATATTCCTGTTCACCTTCCAATATGTGGAGGAAATATCATCACATCGAGCGTTGGTTGTGTTGGAGTTTCATGACATCTCATTGGGAGTGTGTAATCACTCTGAGATTCCCTTAGGATACCATCATTTAGTACTTATAATTGTTGAAACAGTGAGTCACAACTAATTTGACGTTTGAGATACCTCTAAAGGAGTTCAACCGGTCTATAATCCGACGGTTCGAATACCTATGCAGGAAGTTAATGAACAATAGAAAATATGTAATATTTTTGTGTGTAGCCTGTAGAGGCTTATAGTATTTATAAGCTTGTTATGTATCTGTGAGATTGAGCAATAAAATGTCATGCCTTTGCCTGAATCTATTTATATGGCATTTACTCTCTGAATTTTATGCTTAAATGTTTCTCTTTGTTGCATTATTTCTGTGTAATTACTCAACAAATGGTATTGGAGCCCAAGGAGCATTGTGGTCGCTGGTAATTCTATTCTCTTGTCACTCTATTTATATGGCATTTACTCTCTGAATTTTATGCTTAAATGTTTCTCTTTGTTGCATTATTTCTGTGTAATTACTCAACAAATGGTATTGGAGCCCAAGGAGCATTGTGGTCGCTGGTAATTCTATTCTCTTGTCACTCGCACGTAGAGGAGCTGTCAATGAAATTGTTTTTCCATTCTGTTCGTGAGGGAGAAAGAGCCGAGACCATTTGCATCCCTTAAGTTGTGTGAAGGAGGCCATGTAGAATGGCGAAAGTCTCGACTACTAAGTTCAAGGGGGATACGTTTACTAAGTTCGAGGGGGATACGTTTAATGGAAAAAGTAACTTCTAGTTGTGGAAGATAAAGATGCGGGATTTGCTGGTGTGACAAGGATTGCACAAATAATTGATGGGAACGACAAAGAGATCAATGGGTTTGGGAAGATATGGATTCCAGAGTTCTTAGTACCCTGTGTTTGTGCATAGCATATAAATTTTTGTTTAATATCATTGGAGAGGAGAAAAAAATAGGTTTATGGAGGAAAATGGAAATCGTTTACACGACAAAGTCCTTGACGAACCAATTCTACTTGAAGAGGCAATTCTAAAGTCTAGAGATGAAAGAAGGTACGAAAAATGTTTATGGTTTAAATGGATTTAATACTATGTTATGCTAGTTAACTAGTATGGATGTACAAATTGACGAGGAAGATAAGGCATTGATGTTTTTATGTTCGTTGCATGAGTCTTGGGATCATCTAGTCACTTATATTATTTTTAGCACAACAAACACCTTTGAGTTTGACTTTGTTGTCTTAGCAGGTGAGGAAGAAATCCAATATAGAAAACTCGAAGAAGCATCGAGAGGTACATCCAGATCCAAGTCAAAGGGAAAGATGAAATGTTGGTACTGTGGTAAATCAAGGCATCTTAGCAAAGATTGCTGAAGAGAAAAAAATCCAAGGAAGAATCTTGTAAGGAAGCAAGTATGGTTGAATCAAGTTCATGTATGGTTGATGAAGTTTTATTTGTTTGTACTATCTCACAATATCAAGAAGAAAGGTTGTTAGATTCCGGTGTTTCCCATCACATGTGTTCACATAGAAGTTGGTTTTCTTCTTACCAATCTATAAATGACGATGTTGTCATTATGGGAAATGATATTTCTTGTAAAACTATTGGGTTTGGGATCATTAATATTAATATGTTTGATGGGATTGTAAGAACATTGATGAATGATAGACATGTACCTGAACTTAAAAATAATTTAATTTCTTTGGGAGTTTTGGACTCTGGAGGTCACATGATTACAATTCAAGGAGGAGCATTGAAAGTGTGCAAGGGCTTCTTGGTGGTTATGAAGGCTATAAAGATTGGAAACATTTACAAATTGGAAGGAATCACTAAAGTAAATGAAGTAACGATGGTATATAAGGAAGCAAGAGCTTCGACTTGTTTATGGAATCAACGCTTAGGCCATATGAGAAAGAAAGGGTTGGGGTTATGGAATCAACGCTTAGGCCATATGAGAAAGAAAGGGTTGGGGCTACAGGGACTAGAAAACCATAAGCTATTTCCAGAATTACAATCTTTGAATTTTTCAATTTTAATATTCCTATTGGTGATAGTGATGGATATAAGGGATGTAGATTGTCAGATCCTGCTACCAAAAATATCATCACTAACATAGATATGTACAAGGAACAATTAGAAGTTGTTCATGATCGTAAAGGGATACTTTTTTGCAAACTCAAGGGATCATTGTATGGCCTAATGGTACCCAAGAAATGGTACAAGATGTTTGATTCCTTCATGGTGAGCAAAAGTTTTATTAAAAGTGAGTATGATCATTGTGTTTACTTCAAAAGTTTCAATGGAGGATCCATTATATTGGTGTTATTTGTTGATGATGTGTTTGTTGCAAGCCCAAGAATGGTTGAGGTCAACAAGTTAAAGGATTAGTTGGTCAAGATGTTTCAGATGAAGGATCTAGAAGCAGTAAAAAAAGATGAAGGATCTAGGAGCAGTGAAAAAAAAATCTTAGACATAGAAGTACACAGAGACTGAAAAAATGATAAGTTCTGGTTTTCACAAGTCTATGGTGAAGATATAGACGAGGTTCAGTATGAACATTGTGAAACCCGTGAATATCCCTTTAGCTTTCCATTGTAAACTTTCTTAAAGTTTATGTCGTGATAGTAAGGAAGAAAAGGATTATGTCTCGTGTACCTTATGTAAGTACAATAGGAAGGTCAATGGAATGGTCCATACTAATAAAACTATATAGACGCATTTACGTGACCAATATTGTTAGTTTACAGGAAAGGTGATGAATAAATGTGGGCAATTTTTTTGTCAAGGTGAAGATTGCCGAAACAATGAAAACAAATTTGACGTTCGAAGTACCTCTGTGGTAGTTAAACTGGTCCAGAATACGACAGTTTGAATACCTGTGCGGGAGGTTAATGAACAGTAAAAGATATGTAATATTTATGTGTGTAGCCTTATAGGCGTATAATAGTTGTAAGCCTATTATGTATATCTGAGATTGAGTAATAAAATGTCATCCCTTTTCCTGAATCTATTTCTATGGCATTTACTCTCTGAATTTTATGCTTAATTGTTTCTTTTGGATGCATTAGTTATGTGTAATTACTCAACAATATTTACTATATATGTTTCTCGGTGGAAGGGGAAAGGGTGGCTTTAAACTTTTGGAATCGTAATGATGATTTGCATTTTAAACCATCCTTGGGCTATTTGACAACGCTTTGTATGTGTTCATACGTTTCTCTTTAAAATCCATCCGTCCTTTCTCCTCTTTCCATTGATTGATTGATTTCAGGAGTTTCACTACCAGCGAATAGACTAGAAATACAAGAATGAGTCCATGCACACTTGTAAGGGAACTACCAAACGATAAGCAAAGAGACTCCACCCTTTTGCTAGTGTAGCAGAAGAAGAAAACTCATGGAAGCCGTGGAGTCTGCTGATCGTTTAGGAAACCCTTATGAAATATTGTTGAGTGCTTCTCTGGATGCCATGCTCTCCGCATATTCCAACATTCTCTCTACCACTAATTCCAATACCAAGTGGTCTAATGATGGATTAGAAGACGAGATGTTGCACTAGATAATTAAATGAAGGAATTGTACAATGCTCTCATCAGAGCTCAGGTGGCATTGTTGAACATACAAACCTGCTCACTTTGATGTGGTGCAAACGTTTTAAAACCACTAACTAAATCCTTTTGTGTGCTTTAAGCAAATTCACAGAAAGAGGTTGCTCTGATCGAAATCGAATTGTATATATTACTGGTCTTTGTTATGTCCCTGCCATAGCAGGGACATAATGTTTTGGGTCATTTTGATTACTTGAGCGCACGATTTCCCAGGCCGCATTACAGGCTTTAACCTAAAGTTTGTTAACTTCATATTAGCATAGGAAACAGGAGCGAGGAGGGTGGCGGCGTTAATGATTGCAGTTCACTGCACTCTATGCTCTGCTCACCGCTCAACAGTCTATGCTCTACTCACAGCATTGTAGTCGATGTGCCCACCTGCTTGATCGTCTTGCCCCCACCGCACCTCTCTGCTCACCGCACAGCAGTCTATACTCTACTCACCGCATTGCAGTCGATGTGCCCACCTGCTTGATCGTCTTGCCCCCACCACACCACAGTCGATGTGCAGTCACAACCACCAGCCACCTGCTTGATAGTCTTGCCCCCACAGCTGCTAAATAAAACGTGTTTTATTTGTTTGGCTAATCCTCCATTGTGCCATCGTCGTCATAAACCCCGGGGTTTAATTTCTATTAGAACGCTCTCCCTGGCTCCTCGGCGTAGCGACCGCCATTATTTCACTGCTATCAGAATATATACAGAAAATCTCTCATTATATAGAGAAAAGACCTAGAAATGGCGGAGAAAAACGCCGGCGGCTTCATACCACTTGATCGAAAAGAGTACCCTTCAAAAGCTGCTCCTGGATCGGCTGACTCGAGCTTCTGGAAAACCTTCAAGAAGAAGGAGGTTTCCCGGCAGATTGCAGGCATTACTTGCATTGATTTTTGCCCTGAACCTCATCACGATTTCGCAGTTACAACATCAACCCGGGTAATGTTTTTACACATCAGCGTCCATATATAAGCACTATTGAAAATATGTACGCACTATTGATTATCAACGCGATTTACATTGTTTCTGCTTCCTAACCCTCAGACAATGTGCCCGAACACAATGTTAGAGTTTACTCCAATGATAAAAATTATGTGATTTCCAATTGCAAAAATTATTCAATGAAGTGTACTGTATATATGATAAATTGCAAAAATTATTCAATGAACTGTATTGTATATATGATAAAAGGCTATATTCAATCACCATTTGTTTATGTATACAACATTATCTAAAGAGAGATTCACTTGCCATCTTCCATGTCTGTATGCAAGGGGAAGGACATTGCCAATTTTCTTCAAAGACAATCCTTACAAAAAGAATTCAGCATTATGCCATTTATGTGGGAACATAATTTACAGAAACTATTTTAGGGGATAAATCCCTTTTCATGGAAATTTCTGACAAGATTTCTCTTTAACGAAAGCAAATAAACTAACCTGAAGCGCAGATGGGCTCTCACGCATGTAGTCTTCTAATGTCTGTTCTTTTTCTTCCAACTTACAACACAACAAGGATGGATGGATGGATGGAATGACGCATTTTATTGCCAGAACATGTGCTTAATCGCCTTTTAGAACCATCCACGAAGAGTCTAACCGGAAGAGCCATATGTAACTGAAACTATTAAACTTGGAAAGATTGCAATCAGTCGGGTCATCAGATTACGGAGCCATGCCTTCATTTTCAGATTCAGAAATCCCTGCAACAAAAGGACGTACCGCAATTATATGTCATTCGTATCATAGGAACATTATGGGTAATCAATGTCCTTAGTCTTCAACTTGCGAAAAGCATGGGCTATTTTAATTCATTCATGCACCTGCATGATAAACTGCCCAGCATATGTTCCTGTCATCGATGAGCTCTGTCCAGATGCCAGAAGTGCAATTGCAAAAGAAGTTGAGCTCCAGTTTCCCAGAACATTCTGAACAAGAAAATAGGGTTTTCAGAGGGTTTCCAGCAAACATTTCGTACACATAATTACGAATAACATTATGAATAATTCTTACGGCGAAAAAGTGAGATGAATTTATGTGAACAAACATAATCTCTGAAGCATTTTCAAGTCCCAGAACAATTAATTAAAATCACGATGAACTGATAAGCGTGTTCACTCGCAAAGATGACTAAGCACTTGAAATGCTGGAAGGGTCGAAGTGGGGAGGTTAATGAAAACCTTACTGACAAAGTGGACTCAAAGTATTTTTAGGATTGCGGGATCAACTTACTTTTAGAAGAAAAGGTGCTCTATTCAGGTCCAGTTTTTGACAATTATTCAAATCATTTGAGGACAACGTTGGTGAAGAACAGACTGACTCGAAGCAGTAATCGCGACATTGATTAGGAATGCTAAAAATAGCACAATTCCAGTTTCTATGAGGAAATACCTGCACGCTTTCTATCATATAGACAACAATCCAAATTAGTGTTGGAATAATGTAGAAATTAGGATACTTAGTTAAGATTTACGTAACTAATTGGTTGTGGGTTGTTGTGTGCCTGTCCAATTTAAGGTTTGCTGGTGATTTCAGATCCACATTTGTAGGAGTTCAGTTCAAGCTTGTTTGTGCTATATAAATGTAATGATTGGCTTCAATAATTCAATCAAGTGAGCTCTGCTCACAGTTTGGTTTTGCTTCTGTTATTTAATTTGGTATCAGAGTCTGGAAGAAGGGGCGTGTGACTTGCCATGTGTGACAGTGCGTGAGATGTCCATGAGTGAGGCGCCCATCATAGTGTTGAGAGTTGAGCCTGGAGCCGACTTGGTTTTTCTGTAGTGAACCCAATTTAAGGTTGCAGAAGACTGATGTGTCAACCCAATCTAGTGCGCATCTGTCCCATCTACTTGTGACCCATGAGAATGTCTCGGCTTCCTCAAGCGGCTCTTGGATTTCGGAGGCATCGAAATATTCAGTGCACACCGGGCATTCATGATCAACATCTTTGAGTTTCATCGCGGATTGTCTCAGAGGGCGTGGAGTTGACCGTGGAGCATCTGCAAAAAGAAGCGCGCAAATCCGGAAGAGGAAGAGATCTGCGTTACTACTGTTATTGGAGAGAGGAGCTTCCACTTATGGTAGCGAGATGAGAAACACCACCAAGCTGGAGCTGAACCTTGCTGAGGTGGATCGTTATTTGTATAATCACTTGAAGGGTGTTGTATTCACTATACATCTTCAGCCATAACGTTGCAGGCGTCGTGGCGGCCTTCATTCGAGTGGGAGGATTTTCTTTTTTTTACCCTTGGGGAATGTAACCTGCGAAGTCGACTCGAAGGCACTCGACGGGAACTTGAAGGGGAGAAGAGCGAGATCGAGGCTCGCCGGAGGTGAATATGGACGGAGAAAGAAACCTAGATCTGAATTTGAAATCTTCAGTCGTGCTATACATCTTCAGTCATGGTCGATGTTGATGCATGTGGGATACTTCTTCTCAAACGGGTCGGTTGATATTTGACTCGAGCTGCGTTCTGGGATCAGCTGAGGAAGCTGCTACATTACTGTTGGCAGGAGAAGGCTTGGTGGTGGTAGCATAAAGGTAATTTCTGAGTTGCTTTTAAAGAATTTAAAATGGCAAATTCTTTAATTGATTCGTACCTAAATGAATCAAATAAATTAGATGGATCCAATTATGTAAATTGGAAATTTAAGATGCAAATAGTGCTGGAAGCATTCGGGGTTTGGGCTATTGTCTCAGGAGATGAGACAAAGCCTGCTACTGCTACCCAAGATTGGGAGAAGAGAGAAAACAAAGCTAAAGTTTTCCTCAGAATGTCTGTAAAAGACAACATAATTCCGCATATAAGAGATTGCAAAAAATCTAAGGAGACATGGGACATCTTGAAAGGTTTGTACCAAACTCTTAATACAAACCGAGTTTTGTTTTTAAAAAGCAAATTGCTCTCAAACAAAATGGAGGAAAATGAAAATGTTACTAACTTCATTTCAAGAATCAAAGATTTAAAAGATAAACTGGGTGACATAGGAGAAAAGGTCTCACCCACTGATCTAGTAACTGTCACGTTAAATGGCATGCTAGAAGACTACCAAATGTTCATAAGAAGTATTGCAGCCCGAGAGAATGCTCCGACATTTGAAGAACTTGTAGGTATTCTTCTACAAGAGGAGGAACGTAGAAGCCATCTCACCGGAAAGCCTCCACATTCAGATTCGGCATTGATGGCAAAGGGTAAAGGAAATCCTTGGGAACGCCACAAAGGAAAGCCTTGGGAACGCAACAAAGGAAGCAAACCTCAATATGCAAAAGAACATAAAGGTATGACATCTCCTCTGTCTCATACAAATCAGAGAAAGAGTGATACAAGTTTTAATTGTGGAAAAGATGGACATCATGCTAAGGATTGTTGGTATAAGCATAAACATCAGAACAAATATAGAAATTCAAGGCAGAATAGTAATTTTGCTGAAAGGGGTGATAATGGTAATGATGAATTCCACAAATTATTTATATCAGATGCTTCTTTGTCAGCTGAGACAGATGATGTGCATGCATGGTATGTAGATTCTGGTGCATCGATCCACATGTCTTGTAATAGAAACTGGTTTGACAGTTATTGTGAGACTAATGATGGTGCTAACATTTATCTTGGTGATGAACAGTCACATCAAATCAAAGGTTATGGGGATATATCGGTTACATTACCAAATGGTAGTGTTAAACAAATACATAATTTAATGCATGTACCTGGTATAAAGAAAAAATTAATTTCTGTTTCCACCATAACAGATAAAGACATGAAGGTAGATTTTGTAAAATCACATTGTCTTGTGAAGGATGTAAAAGACCATTATAAAGTAGTTACTACAGGAGTCATAGTTGGAGGGCTATACAAGCTCGATGTGACGATGAAAGGACATCAAGCCTTGGCTTCAACAATGATGCCAATAGAGGTATTGTGGCATCAAAGATATGGACATCTAAACTATAATGATTTGTTGCTTCTTCAGAAACAAGGCTTGGTGGAAGGACTTCCACTATTAAAGAATGAACATAGTGCATGTGATGGGTGTGCTTTGGGAAAGCAACACAAAGAAGAGTTTCCTTCTCACGAAGATAGAAGAAAGAGGGATATACTTGAACTTGTGCACACAGATGTTTGTGGTCCCATGCAGACAATGTCTATTGGAGGAGAATATTATTTTCTCATTTTCATTGATGATTACACTAAATACACATGGGTGTATTTCATGAGAAAGAAAAGTGATGTTTTTGAATACTTTAAGGAGTTTAAAAATTTGGTTGAAAAAAAAACTGGCAGGTAGTACATCAAAATTCTCAGATCAGATGAAGGGGGACAGTACAAATCTAGGGCTTTCATCAAATACTGCAAAGAAAATGAAATTCTACAACAGTTCACGGTACCGCACACTCCTCAGCAAAATGGAGTGGCAAAAAGGAAAAACAGAACCTTGGTTGAATGTGCACGAAGTATGCTTCAAGGTAAAAATCTCACTAATGGTTTTTGGGCTGAAGCTATTAGAACTGTTGTTTATCTGAAAAATAGAAGTCCTACTAAAAGCTTAGATCATAAAACTCCATTTGAAGCTTTTTATGGTTATAAGCCTGTTGTGAATCACGTGAGAATATTTGGAAGTAAATCTTTTGCTCACATTCCCAAAGAGGATAGGAGAAAGCTTGATCCAAAATCCATGAAGTGTAATTTTCTTGGTTACTATGATGAGCATAAAGCATATAAGATGTTTGATCCTAACATGCATAAAGTCTTTCCAAGTAGAGATGTATTATTTCATGAAGATACAGGTTATAAAGTAGATAGTCATAGTGAATGGCACATTCCTCATGACTATATTGTAGAAGATGCAGATGTAACACATGTACAGAAAGAGGATCAAGAGGAGGAATAGGAAGAGGTACAGGGTCAGGATCAAAAAAAGGTTGAAAGAACTACACCTCAAAGTAGAAGAAGATATGCCAACACCAAGACTCCAAGGAGGACATCTTGTCCGATTCATACACCTATAAGGTACAAAGATTATGCTTTGATGACTCAAGTAATGAACACTATAGAACCTGCAAATTGTCAACAAGCTAAAGAACATAAAGTTTGGGTGGATGCAATGAAAGAAGAATATGATTCAATAATGAAGAATGAAACATGGGAATTAACAGAGTTGCCTGAAAAAAAAGTTCCAATTGGATGCAAATGGTTGTTTAAATCCAAATTTAATGCTTATGGTAGTATAGATAAATATAAAGCAAGATTGGTTGCAAAAGGGTATTCACAAAAAGAGGGAATTGATTATGTAGATACTTTTGCACCCGTAGCCAAGTTAAACACCATTAGATTGATGATTGCATTAGCTACAAAACATAAATGGAACCTACATCATTTAGATGTGAAGTCTTCTTTTCTGAATGGAGAATTAAAGGAAGAAGTATATCTTGTACAACCTGAAGGATTTGTTAAATAGGGACAGGAACATTTGGTATGCAAATTGAAAAAGGCTCTATATGGATTAAAACAGGCACCCAGGTCATGCTATGAAAAGATAGACAATTTCTTTCTGCAAAAAGGATTTGTGAAGAGTAAGAATGATCCAAATCTCTATATTAAGAAAGATGAAAAATAGCATATTGTTTTGATTTCTCTCTATGTTGATGATCTAATCATAACAGGAAATGCTTCTAAGCTAATTAATGAAATCAAAAAGCAGTTATCACAAGTTTTTGAAATGAAGAATCTTGGAGAACTACATTATTTTCTAGGTCTTGAAGTATGGAAAGAAAATGGTGTGACACTGGTTACACAAAGAAAATATACCATGGAATTTCTTCAGAGATTTGATATGAATGGATGTATGGTGATGCCTACTCCATTAGAACATAATGTTAAGCTCTATAGTGATGATTAGACCAAAGAATTGGATGGAACTCTGTATCGACAACTGGTGGAAAGTCTGAATTATCTCACCACAACCAGGCCAGATATTGCCTACTCAGTCAACATCCTTAGTCAGTTCATGGGTAAGCCGCATGAGAGTCACTGGAAAGCAGGAACTATTGATTTTGGTATTAAATATACTGATGAATTTGATGTTAAGTTGGCAGGATATTTTGATTCTGATTGTGCTGGAAATCTTAGTGACAGAAAGTCAACCACAGGTTATGCCTTTAGAATTGGTTCAGGGGTCGTATCATGGAGCAGTAAGAAACAACCAAATGTTTCTTTGTTTACAATTGAAGCCGAGTGAGGGGTCGTATCATGGAGCAGTAAGAAACAACCAATTGTTTCTTTGTTTACAATTGAAGCTGAGTACAAAGCCTTGTGCAGTACTACATGTGAAGCTGTCTGGATGAGGAGAATCCTTGAAGACATGGGAGAAGAACAAAAGGCACCCACAGTTATCAATTGTGATAATCAAAGTTCAATCAAACTTGCCAATAACCCTATGTATCATGCCAGAACTAAGCACATTGAAATTCAACATCATTTTGTCCGAGAAAAGATACAGTCAAAAGAGATTGACTTAATCTATTGTAATACAATGAAAATATGGCTGAGATTTTCACTAAGCCTCTGGGAAAGGCAAAATTTGAAATTTGCAGAGAGTTGCTAGGTGTGGTAGAAAAAACATTTCTCCATTAAGGGGGAGTGTTGGAATAATGTATAAATTAGGATACTTAGTTACGTAACGTTGTAGGTTGTTGTGTGCCTGTCCAATTTAGGGTTTGTTGGTGGCTTCAGATCCACATTTGTAGGAGTTCAGTTCAAGTGTTTGTGCTATATAAATGTAATGATTGGCTTCAATAATTCAATCAAGTAAGCTCTGTTCACAGTTTGGTTCTGACTCTGTTATTTAATTATTAGTTCATTTAAGGACACACAAACATATCTTTGATTTCATAACTCTCTATAGAATCGAAGGGTACTTAACTCCAGAAATACTAGGCTGTCGTTTTCGCGAGAGAACCAACGCAAATGAAGAAATATATTATGGCTGGACATTGTCTAAATCAGAAACATTTTACATAAACCATAGTTCTCACCATAAAATAGAATCATTGGGAGATGCACTTTAATTTAAGTTCGAGAAAATATTAGAACTGTTGTATACTAAATATTTTTATTGAATTAGTAGTAAGATGAAAAACTGATAGGAGCTTACGGGGTCAGCATGGATCCAATTACAGAGATGGCAAGAGCAGTTGCTCCTTGTCCGTGTAACCTAGGAATGAACAATCCTTTCAAGACCTCTTTGGTGTTAGGCTTTGCATATGCCAGCTCTCCATAGAAACAGCCAAACATTATAAATACTAGAAGAGTAATTAACAGCTCCAATTTTCTGATCTGGAATGTCAGAGCTTATAAGACATCTTAAAGGATCTTAAAGTAACAACGCTTCAGAAAAAAAAAATGCATTCTTCTATGGAAATACTTGAATACAATTTAGTGGAAAGGATAAAGTACCCCAAATCTTTGTATTCGAAGGAGGAGGAGTGTGCTCAATCCAGTTAGACAACAATCCATATAGGTATATGGAACAGAATATTAAGGGCAAATGCAGTTCCAAGCACTGTTATGAATACCGTGATGTAAAGAGACAAAAAATTAGGATCAGAACAGAGGAATTAAAAGATGAGATATTGATCAATATGATTATTGAAACCGTGCATGGGTTGCAGTTTCTTTCCGACTGCTAAACAATCAATCTGTGGACTTATTGCTGTGATCAATTTAAACGCAGAAATTGAAAAAGAAAATACCGCACATTATAATTAATTCATAATGCTAACCTTCAGATCTGCTGTGGTAACCGCCAGTTCTGCAAACAACCATAACGCATAACTTAATTTCCTTGGATATTCTGCTCTGCAGTGTTCCGCCAGATGTTTACCTGAGAGGGTGGCAAGTACATCGGTAAGCAATATTACTTTGAAGTTATCTAAGAGAAATATATAATTAATATACTTGTTGGAAGAGAAACCCGAGACGGGATAGACCTGTCGCCGCTCCTAAATTGGCTGCAAGAGATTGGATAACGAAACCAGCCATTGACGACAGAAGTGCGATCCAAAGTTGCTGTAAACAGTAAACACACAGACGGTGATTTTATTTCACGTGAGAAAAACGTATATGTTATCAAGTTTTATCAGTATAAAGTGTAATTTCTATTCTTGGACACAGAAATTAATGTTAGTAGATTTGTTTTGGAAAATCTTGCCAATAGTATTTGACATAATGTTTTGGGTCATTTTGATTACTTGAGCGCACAATTTCCCAGGCCGCATTATAGGCTTTAACCTAAAGTTTGTTAACTTCATATTTGCATCGGAAACAGGAGCCAGGAGGGTGGGGGCGTTAATGATTGCAGTTCATTGCACTCTATGCTCTGCTCACCGCACAACAGTCTATGCTCTACTCACCCCATCGAAGTCGATGTGCCCACCTGCTTGATCGTCTTGCCCCCACTGCACTGTAGTCGATGTGCAGTCACAGCCACCTGCTTGATCGTCTTGCCCCCACCGCTGCTAAATAAAACGATTTAATGTCTTTGGCTAATCCTCCATTGTGCCATCGTCATCATAAACCCAAGGGTTTAAGGTCTATCAGAACGCTCTGCTGGCTCCTCAGCTTAGCAACCACCATTATTTCACTGCTACACAAATATGCAAACCTAGAGCTTGAAACCTTCAGGTGCACATCAAACCTGTGGTTAGATGGGTCTGTGCTAGTTTTAACATAGTAGTATGTTCATAAAGGAACTTAGCTAGTTTTAACATAGTAGGATGTTCCAAAGGAACAGCCACATGGCTGCATTGGTTCACAGGTAACTAACCACAAATTCAAAGGGATCTTCTCAACACGTAAAACTGTTGAGTGATCTCTGTACTTGAGGGATTTGGGAGGTGCACACATCAACCCTGGGGACAGTGACAGGCAATTGGGATCTGAAATAAACAGCTCATGCCAGATCAGGGCCATTGAACAAGCAGGATCATTGCCACATGTGGCTTGTTTGTTTGATTCATCATTAGATTTATATCTTAAAACATTTGAGATCCTTTTTGTATGTTGGTTAAATTTTGAGAAGAGTTTTCAACATGAAGACTAAGGTCGATATGTGGAATATATAAGATGTCTCTGTTAAAACCAATGAATTTTTTAATCTAAGAATGAGTCGAAATATTAAATGGGATAAGTATATTAAATCCTAGTTCTTTCAGAAACATTTTTTTCAATAGAATCATTCATTTTGCTCTAGTGGCCAAATTTGGCTATGGACACCTGTTTAATGCAATGATCACATGCAAATTACAACCATATATACTATTAAGAGTCATCCAGTGGTAGTGTTGCCAATACAAATTATATCTTATTTAGGTCACAAAAATTAGTAAACGTCAAGGAAGCAAAACGTTTACACAGCAAAACGTAAAGGATATTAAACTCACTGTTCGATTCAATTAGATGATGAATGACTTACATTTATAGTTTATTCTGGATGTAACCGAATCCTAAAGAAACGGATCTGATAACAAATTCAGATGACACGAGGTTCGTCTAGTTCTATTAATAGTATTTCTACATTATTATCCAACACTTCCC
>SNQJ01S0111110.1:0-13805 GCA_010110895.2 Picea sitchensis | reverse complement strand
AGCTTGAATGATTATCTCCAAATCAAAGCTTGAAGATGAAATTCGAATTTGAAGCTAGGTGGTGATTTTTGACTTTGTGAAAATCTTCAAATATGCTTGTAGTCATCACAAAACTCATCCAACTTTGAGATATAATGAAAATACGTTAATTTTCTAATATTTAGTCACTGATTCTCTTAAAAATACTCAAAATAAATAATTTGGAAAATGGAGATATAAATCCATATGTATTATGAAAGTGGTGGAGATTAATGGTTTTATGGAAGGATAAGATAAGAATGAGGTGATAAATTATGTATGATCAAGGAATAAAATGTGTATTTATATGGTCCAACATCTATCCACAGTATGGTCGCCAATTTTGTTACGAGGAAAATCTCTCTATGGCAAGGGGTGAACCACAATAGACGGAAATGACTGAAGAAATCAACTATAATATCAGGTATGCTATATAAAAAAATATGCTAACAAGACAAGATAAAGATCCTACCTCTTCCAGACGTTCGATGAAGTCCACCATTGAACACTTGACTCAAAGTAATATACCTGCAACTTTTCCTCAACAAATAAGAAACAAAAGCATATGGTGATAATATATAAAATTAACACATTCAATAGCATTATCCATCAACATTCATAACAAATATTCCCATGGAATAACAGTTCAAATATTTGAAAGATATTAATTGGATGAGAAAATAGTATTTATATTAAAATACAATCAACAAAAGTGAATGAATTACAAACTTCCGTGTCGTCACTGTTCGGAACCGAGAAAATAAGTCCCTTCGAGTTGGGCCTCCACCACTTCAATCGTCCACCAAATTCAAGCTCATATAAGAGAGACAATGCAGTTCTCAATCAAGTAGGGAAGATCTTGGGGGCTGAAGAATCTGATCAGACTTAAGAGGACAAAGGGATGCAGACTCAATATAAAGTGAATAATTTCTCCAGAGTAACTTTTCTCTCAACGTTGAATTCTTATTCTCCTTTTCCATAGCTCAAATATGGCCCATTTATAGCCTTCAAGTGGAACTGAATGGCCGAGTCAAAATGTTTCCAGTATATAGAAGGTCAAGGATCATGGATCCTGTGATGTGACATGGAAACCCGACACTAGTTTTTAATTTTGGGCACAAAACCCGATGTACGCGGGTTGTAGTTGTGCAACCTGCGTATATTCATGTTGTATAGCTGTCAGGGCGCGTATATGTGGAAAAATATTGTTTTTAGCTCTTGGATTTGCAAAAAGGGACTTCAAGTCTGCATAGGGAAATGGAAAAAGGCCTTCTGAGCAAATTTGCATAAGGTGAGGCAAATCTTGCTATAACATAGAGAGTTAGAAGGGCTTCCATATATCATTGGAAAGTTATCAGAATAATATTTCCAACCATGTAACTTGTGATTCCATTTGAGTTATTTATTTAAGGTAAAAAATTCTTCAGATATAGGGTATCCAAATTAACCACAAATAATACTTTCAACAATCTCCATCTTGCAATCTTTATCTTGGACATTTGTAGGCTTCTTCACTTAACTTTAGGGGATTCTTTACTTGGTTTTAGTGATTCTTCAAGGCTCCTTCAAGGCTCCATTTGAGTATAACACAAAGTGGGTATGTGGAAACAACCACATGTTATCTCATCCCATGAGGAGTATACTTAAAACTTATGCTATAAGGGGACTATTGGGCCATGGAATTTTCATCTTTTTTACATCCTCTTTCCATATTTTTAATCCCTTTTTCTTACCCATAACCTCATAGTAATTCTTATTAATCCATTTTAATTCTCATATGCAAGATTTATAATGTTAGGTGATTTCCATTATATTTCCTTAGTATTTCATATGAATTATGAGTAAATATTAGAGAAATACCATATCTTTCATTTATCTTTGAGTTAATCTGCAAAGACAATGTTCTAGACATGTTAATGTGAAAAATGTGATATCACCATAGGATGTATTTTGGTTCCCATTGTTGCAACTCTATTGATGCTGCAAGTCATCGAAGGAAACTTGAGTCATCAGAATTGTGAGTCATGTTGTCACATATTTTTCATTTATGGATTTATGAAACAATAATATTAGTTCAAGACAATCAAAGATATAGAGATAATTTTGCAATTCTAAGACAAAAGATTAGTTTGAGTGGTTAACTAAGAATCTGGAAACTCTTGGGTAAAATATCTTGGAGTTATTTATTATTTGTTAATTATTAGCAAAATATCTTGGAGTTATTTCTTATTTGCTAATTATTAACAAAATATCTTGGAGTTATTTCTTATTTTTTAATTATTAACAAAGATTTTGAAGTTATTTATTGTTTGCTAATTATTAGCAAAGATCTTGGAAGTTACTAATTAACTGTTAATTGTTAGTAAGGATCATGGAAACTATTCATTATTTAGGAAATTATTTTAACCACTATAGATTTATTAAATACATAAATGAGTTTATTTAGATATTTGTTATTTAGTGTGTGATTTAATTAATTAATTTGACGTATTTCCTTTGCATAGTTGAAACATATTTATTTCTTTTGATTAACTTAATTAATTTAATTAATTTATATTGATATAGAATGATATCAACACTCTATTATATGAAGGCGGGACCCACTCCAATAGAATAAAGTGTTGTGTAGCTTAGATGATTTCTTTGATTTATTGTTGTGTAATTTTATGAGATCATGTAGGATTTATTTTGTTTAATTATGTAACTAGATTCTTGATTCAATTTGTTTATGTAATTAGATTACTCATGTGAGGTTGTGTTTATTTATGCAATCAAGTATTCATGTCATATTTGATTTATTCATTTGTTTCTAATAAATGCATTTTAGGTTGGGTTGCATTCTTTTATGCCATTAATTAACTGTGCTTAGTGTCATGACTATATTTGATGGTCTGGGTAATGACATGGATCATGTTGGCAAGGACTTAGTCAATTTTTTTCGAGCAAGTAGTTATTTAATTTCTTTTCAGCGTGTGTGATTTATTTTCATCAACCGTGGTGTGAATTTCAATTTCTGCAAGAGTACTTTATAATTTCAATTCTGCAATGAGATTTACTACACATAGTTGGGGTTTCTTCTGGAGATAGTTGAGTCATACTCCCGATACCTATGCATCTTGTGTATTTTCTTTCAAACAAGTGTGTTTTCCTTTCATGCAAGTGTGACATTTCCTTTTGATGCAAGTATAATTCCTTTTTATGAATGTGTGACATTTACTTTTCTGCAAGTGTGATATTTAATTTTCTACAAAAACGTGCTTTCAATTCCTACAAGTGCGGATTTTTGTAGAACCTTTCCAAAGCTTCATATTTTTCTATACTTTGAATAGAAACATAATCATTGATACTATGACTACAACACATAGAAAGAATATATTTTCCTGCATATACACTGCATGACAGTTTGCAAGTTCCATACGAGTCCTAAATTGATAATTAAATGCATTGGATGTTCTAATAAAACAATTAAATACAATGACAGGGACCACTTTGGAGTTATATACACTTATCTCAAAGGCTCCTTCAAGGCACTTTAAGGCTTTAGTACTCAAACAATCTCCCTTTTCACTGCGACATCATCATAATCATCCTTGTTACATTCTTATCCTTACTTCGACTTCATCATCATCACTACCACTTCAACATCAATGATAACATTTTCTCAACAATATTTAAAATCGAGAGATACAACACAACTTGGAAGATCCCCTTTGCATATGTAAAATTGATACTTCCTAAAATAAATCTCATTCTAGTTTGCAATATCGTTGTTGAATCATCACCCTTGTCTCTTTCAATCATTTTCTCTTAAGAGTGCAAAAATGCAAGTAAAAATACAAGACACCCTTTAACTTACAAATGGGTTTTTATAGTATACTAATGTTTTATGTAAAGTAAATTGAATCAATTTACAAATTTTATATTAGAAGAATGTAGAACATAGAATATAACAGATATAACAACTTGCTATGTTTGATAAGATGTTTTGTAGCATGAATTTTCTTTTATATCCAAAGATTTCCATGCTACCATGCCACTCATTTATTGCCCATCTATTATTTTTATCGATTATCTAATGAAGTATAGTCTTAAATTGCATGCTCAAAAAACTATAAAATTGACTTTACTAATTTGCTTCAGGTGGAATCTAGTCCCAAGTGGCTTGGTACACAATTGGAAAATGATTGTCATTTGGAGTCTAGATGACCAAATCCCATATTTTATTTGAATCACAAATCCATTTAGGATCAAACTTAAATAAAAATAGCAACGTTATCCATGTAGACATGAGATAATTTTTTCATTGTGCCATAGAGGAAGCTTGAACAATTAACTGCATATAAGAAATCTTCATTGCTTCTTCCATGTTTCATTTTCTTGACAAAAAATGTCATATGTTAAGACTCAAACATTGAAGATTGATGTTATGGCTAAAAATTTGATAGGAACACAATAGGTTATAGATCTTGCATCATTGGTGTTACTTGTCTCTCTTTTGACGATTACTAGTTGACAGACAACATGCAAAAAGCTCACATTGGTTCATTTGTTAAAAAATTGACTTTCCTAATATTTGTTCACTTCAAATTGTCCTCTTTGGATGTTTTCAAAAATATTTTCGAAAATATAATTATAGTATAATCATAGATAAATTATCCCTTTTGGCATCTTACTAGCATATAATTTTCTTCATGCTATATGTTTATGGTATGTCAACGTTGCTGCAGTATAAAAAATATTGTTTGACACACACCAACATGAGAAGAAGTAGCATGAGAAGAAGCATTGAAGGCAAAGAGAATGAAACATGATCATTTAAGTTAGAAGTGAAGAGGTGGAGATTGTGAAATATGAATTCAAATATCTTCTTTTGTCATTTGTTAGCTAAGTTCTATTTCTTCCCATGCATAGGAACAAAACAATAACTTCCACCCCAATCAATATTGAAGAGTTGACTAGATGCAAAGATGGACAATTTTTTTATGGAAATATTGTTGTTACATACACAACAATACTTGAAAAGTCACGAAAGTCAAATGAACTTTTATGAGAAGATTTAACAATTGTCAAAGGTGAGATGAAAATAACCTTGAATGTCTGGATTAGTTTCATTGAACAACACCAAGAAAATATTATACCAGAAAAAGAATTCGTATTACAAATTTCAAAATTGCACCCAAAACCAGTTACAATCATGGAGAAGTTGAATGTATCTTGCTAGTATATCCAGAGACTGGCATAGAAAATATAACACATGTTTGTCAACAATACAACTTTGAATACAAAACACTTCAATCAAAATACTTTTAGAAGCAACAAAACAATATGCACTTAGAACAATAAGTTCAACTGTCACTGATGCAAAAAATAGAGACACAATATACCTTAGAAATCAAGGGTGACAATTCACAAAATGATAAGATAATGGTAAGAGTGTTTCCATACAAACACTTAGATTATAAAACAATAAATTCCCTTACATCTATTTTATGTAGAAAAAAAAATTAACATGTGCCTTGTTGAAATTGCAACTACAATAATTTCCAACATTCATAACTGAATTTTCTTTCATTGAGGATGATCTTTGAAGGAGAATTTCCCATCTTGTTATTCAGAAACATTGTTAAATGAAAAGATGCAGCTTCTAACACATTATGCATCGACCAATCAACATACATTAGACCATTAACAACAAATAAACATTATGAAGATTTGAGACTATTGCTCAAGTAGACAAATGAGGTGAAATTTTCGAACCATTTAAAAATATGTTATAGTATACCTACCTTTTATTAAAAAATGATGACTAACATTTGTATTCACAAATGAAAAATAGGTTCAAGGCACATTGAAAGTAACAAACATATATTTGAATCCCTTCGAGCCTATATGTTCAACATGTCATTTAGCTGTAGAATTTTTCCCAAATGTCAAGATGAAACTTAGTTCAAATATTCACTTCACTTAAAGTGCAACATATTAAACTCAAGAGATACTAAAGTATCACGTTCTCTTACATGTGATATCTAAAGAAACCTTTTACCAAATTTAATAGTATTATCATACACACATTGCTTGAAACAAAAATATAAAGTTATCTACATGGTGCATGACTTTAGCCTTCATGGAAAATTTATACTGAGTCAAGACAATACAATAGTTGAAATAGAAAAAGATGTAACAAAATAAGTTGAAATAGAAAAAGATCTAATAGAATGAGATTTAGCTTGTTTAATTTTTGCAAAAAAAAACTTCAATAGAAAAAAGGTATCTTTCAAAAAAAATGTTTTACTAATATTTTTGACAATAACGATTTCCCATTTCATTTCATGTCTTCTGACATTCTTCATTGTAAATTGCAGGGCTATCAAATTTCATGTATGGATGCAAAATCCCTCATAAGCCTATATGCAACTGGATTTTACACTGAAATGATTTATTTTTACAATTTTACATATAAAACACTCTTCTGTGGAAGATTCTCCTACCTGCATTTCTTGATGTAACTCAAATTCAACTACAACAATGTTTCACCTAAAAATAATAGGCTTTTTCACACTTACTCTAAGAATTCGAAGTGCTTCACAATTTTTTTGTGAATATCCATAGTGTGTTATAAAGTTACTTCTATGAATTTTAGTCACTAAATGAGATCTTTTTGTGTTTTAATGCCCTTTATTCTCTCTATGCATATTTTTTTTTTCCTTGGGTACTTACAACTTGTTTTTTTAATATATATGTGTTCATGGTCACATTTTGTCTCTAAATAACAAGAAATAAATAGGTTTACTATAACAAATGTCACTAATATTCAACTTGTTGATATCAAGTTGTTCTTTATTTGTTTTTTTAAAATTAATTGTCATGATAATTTGTCTTTTTTCATTGTCTTTCTATTTCTTTTAGTCATATGAGTATTTTCTATTTTTCATTGTTCATATATTAAAAATTGACATCTAACTTGTTTATGAATATTTAAGTGTTTATTTATTTTTATTTCATGGTGTAGATTTTCTTCAATTTACACATAAAAACATTTCTACTTGAACATATTAATTAAAAAAATTAAATACTCTCTACTAAATATAATCTACAAAATTGTTATAAATGTAAAAATATTTTATAAAAATTAGAATAGATTTTAACTTTCTCCTTAAACTATTATCTTAAAACAATCTCAAAAATTTAACCTTCCATCTTAAACTATTATCTTAAAACATTTTAAAAAAAAATCTATAAAAATTAGAATAGATTTTAATCTTCCCACTATCTTAAAACATTCTCAAAAATTTAACCTTCCATCTTAAACTATTATCTTAAAACATTCTCAAAAATCGGGTATGAACTATTATCTTATAACATTCTCAAAAATCGGGTATGTTTTGCTTTTCATATTTGTGATAGACGAACGGCTATTTCTCTTTCTTACAAAAGGCCACCGACCTACTTTTTAATTCGTTTGTGGGAGAGAATTGATACTACCCAATCAACTTTCGAGGAGGTCATCGAAGAATTTTCCACGCGTTCTTTATCTCTATGCCGCAATCAATAGGGCGCGTTCTCCATTCTCAGTCTTTCAATCTTCTCGTTATCGTTCAACACGGAGTTTTTTGAATTTCACACATGACTTTGTATCAACTTGATTGTTTAGCATGTTCAAATCAATACAGCGAAGACTCAAGTTTACGAGGAGGTTTCCAAGAATTTTCGACGCGTTCTTTCATCTCTGTGCGGCAATAAATACGCAGCGTTCTCCTTTCTCAGTCTTTCAATCTTCTCATTATCGTTCAACACGGAGTTCTATGAATTTCGCACATGACTTTGTTTGAACTTGATTGGTTAGCATGTTGAAATCAATACGGCGAAGACTCAAGTATAATTCTGAGTTTTATGTATTTCACATATGACTGTGTGAACATAAATGGTTTGGAATTTGAAATCAACATGGCAAAGGTTAAGTCTGCCGTGTCCTTGGGATTTCACATATGACTGTGTTAACTTAATCGGTTAGGAAATTGAAATGAGTTCGCGGTTTTTTGAGTATTCATGAAAAGGTAGATCGGATTATTGAATTTTTATATTTTTATTTTTAACCATGGGAATCGGCGAATGGGATTATTGATTACGCCTTAAAGGCGAGGAAATCGTTCGAATATTTACGATTATACCGCGGACCCGAAGAAAGCGTGGAAATATTTATCAATATAACGCAGACTGCGTTATATTGATAAATATTTCCACGCTTTCTTCGCGTCTGTGGTATAATGCTAAATAATGGAATTCCATTCCTTGGTTTGCGGTATATCGCGAAAGATTCCAACGCTTTCTTTGGTATATTGCTAAATATTCCCTTTGTTCGCCTCTAAGGCCCAATCAATAATCCTATTCAATAATTCTTTTCGCCTTAATTCATACTACGCTTTATATGAGAAGTGATGTATATAGAACAATTCCACCCGTTTTCTTCCTCTCCATGAACGTATTCAACACGGCGATTTCCCTTTTCTCATTGTCTTCCAATTATCCGGATCACCGGACATATCCAACAGGAATTCCACCCAGGACCTGTTGTGTCTATATATATATACGTACATAGACAAGAACAGAATTCAGAGGCCTGGGACCTTCGAGTTAGAGAGGAAGAAATAGATCATAAAGTTGTTTTTTTAATGACGCCTGTGTGCTTTTTTGGTCATTGGAATAGAAGCAACTATTAATTACCGAACTTGGTAGCCATATTCCCATACTCATCTTTAGGATGGTTTATACGATAATCATCAATATCTGTATGACAACATATATTGATGATTAACTTCGCTTCAAACTCATTCTGATTCTGATTTCGTTTTAAATGAACATCTGTTGAAGGACGGTGAAAGGGACGTGGAGGCTCTTTTGTCAGAGAGACTATCACATCCGATCCATATGAATTGTTGTTCAGCTGTACGGCCCCGAAATCCGAGATCATATGCTCGTTGTTGCAGACAAAGATAGCAGGAGAGTTGTTGTTATGGACCTTCACGGATCAGGTTTGGAGGATACAGTTTCGCTCTCTCTTGGCAACCTCTCACTATGGAGCGTTTTCAATTTTTCTTATAATAATTTGGCGGGAAGAGTTCTACCCAAGCTCTTTCAGCATGCCTTCACTGAAAAAAAAATCAGAATGAGAATGACGTTCAAGCGAAGATAATCCATCGATCATCTTGTGATACAGATATTGATGAGCATTGTATAAACCATCTTCCTGATGATGAGTATGGGAATATGGCTTACAAGTTCAGTAATTAATAGTTGCTGCAGCTACAGAGGCCTTCCTGGTTAAATCATCTTGTCATACAGATATTGATGAGCATTGTATAAACCATCTTCCTGATGATGAGTATGGGAATATGGCTTACCGGTTCAGTAATTAATAGTTGCAGTAGCTACAGAGGCCGCCGTGATAAAATAACACACAAGCATCATTAAGAAAAACATTTAGATCTATTTCTTCCGGTGTAAGGTCCGGCGGAATCAATAAACTGATTTGTCTTTTTCTAGTTTTTTTTTATTTTGTGTATTTATGGCATTTCAGAAATTTTGCTTGGAAATTTATCATCAACACATATGATAAAAAAGAATAGGCTTTAAAGAAATTTAATTTTGGATATTTAAGAGTTTGAATTTTTATTACAAATTATGAAGTATATATATATATATATTTCTGAATAATAATTTCAGTTTTTTCTAAAAATTATTATTTCAAATTTTGTATAATAAAATTATTTCTAAACATTTTAGAATTTGCATATTAAAAATTAATAAAACTTATTAAAATTTTTACATTTTAAAATAAATTTCCATCTTTAAAATATATCTACTTTACATTATTATAAATACTGAATAACACTTATCTAAACCATTAACACTTGTACTATACTAACTTTGAAGAAACAAAATAACTTAAAAGATACCTAAAACATATTTTTCAAATTCACCTTAAACAATGCATAAGGATATTTTGCAACTAAGTAATGCTTTAACAAGGTATAATCAATGATATGTATAATAAATGATTTTATCCATTTGCTCAACATAAGTCAAATGGAGTCAAAGGAGATATTCTTTTGAAATAAGGTTACCCAAGATTAAGCTAGGCCACGGAATATTAGTTCTAACATATTTTTTCATCAATACAAGTAGTCACATAATGGAGATATTCTTTTGAGATAGGGTTACCCAAATGAGCGAGAGAATATTAGTTCAACACAAGTAAATAATACTTTCTCATCAATACAAGTAGTCACATAAGTGGAGATACAAGTAGTCACATAAGTGGAGATATTCTTTTGAGATAGGATTACCCAAGATTTTAATGGGCTAGAGAATATTAATTCAACATAAGTAAATAATACGTTTTCATCAATACAAGTAATCACATTATTAAGTGAATTTTTATTAATTTCAATTGATATTTTTGTATACATATTTTCATCAATACAAGTACTCACATTATTAAGCGAATTTTTATAATTTTTATATATTTTAATTGATGTTTTTATATAAGTAGTCATATTAATTTTTATTAATTTCAATTGATGTTTTTATGGAATGTTATTTAAAATTGGTAAGAAATTAAATAAATTTATTTACAAAATATTAAATAGGTTTCCTATACTAGTTATCTTAATAAAAATTATTTCAATTAAAGAAAATAAAATTTGGAGTGTGGTAATTAAGTCATTAAGTTTATATATCTATCTAAGTGTTACAAAACAAAAAAAATCACCATTCATCGATATCACACACTCATCATCCATCCACCACTTTTGGATTCTCTTATTTACATTTGGGATTTAACATGAGTGGGTGCAAGTTAAAAATGGTCTTTCATGATACATTAGTGGCAATGCAAACATGGAAAAACAACAATATGTTAACTTGGAAAGATTATTCAAGGTGTTTTTACAATGAATTTGAATAGGGTGTAAAAATCTAGGAAATTGAATTAATTTTAAGAATATATGATTTTTATTTATAAAATTTGTGAATAACTATGTGAAATTTTTCCAACATTGGTACGTTATTTTTCAAGCAAAATATAATGTATGTCTTGGAGTACCTTAATGATTGCATTTCCTTAAAAAAAATGTATATTTGTATAGAACCCATTGTTCTAGTGTGGGGTATTTTTTCAAAATTTATAATATTAATTTCATGTTTTTTAAAAAAATTATTAAAGTCAATATATCCTTGAAATTACAATGTCTTGGTTAGTGTAGGCCACAATGGTCTTAACATTATCAAACAATTATTTAAGTTTTAGATTGTAGATCTCAATATTCTACTAGTGCCCCTTATAAGTTATTTAAAAAATGGTTGAGTTGATAAAAAGTTAGAGTAGAAATAAAAGTGGTACTCATTTTACAATTATGATATATGCCAAGACATAAATAGATTAAAAATAGTAAACAATATTAATTTTATTTGAAATTATATATTTGGAATCAACATAGTCAACTCTATTTGTGTATGTAGTTTCATCGACAATGGATTTGTGTGGCCTATAGAAAAAAAACACAAAACATAAAAAATAGAGATATTGAGAGGTATTCATAAAAATTGAGGTTTCAATGTATATCTCGAATCTAAATCTGAAGGAACTAATTCAAAAAACATGTAACCTAGAGTTGTCATTCCTACCCACAAAATATTTGAAATGGATAGAACATGCACGTGCTCCTAAGAATGTGCATGTGCTCTTAAGAATGTGCATGTTCTCTAATAACACACGTGTGTTCTTGGAACATGTGCATAGTCTTATTCCTAAGTTTGTAATTCTCTCCCTTTCTCTCATTCTCCCCCCATCTCCCCTCTCTCTCTCTAGCCTTCCCTTTTTCCTTCTCTCCTCCCATCCATCTCTCTCACTTTCTCCATCTCTCTCTCTCTCTCTCTTGATTGATTGATATAGCCTTCATTTCCACCCTATAGGACAAAGAGGAACCAATTAGAAGATAGAATCCCTAATACATATTTTTCCTAAGGTTTTACCCCTTCTGGAGCAGTTTTGGAGGCCCTCGCAAGACACCTAGTAGACAAAGAGCAAGGCCCTCGGTGGACACTAGTGGCTCAAAAGGTGAGGCACTATCACACTTCTAGAATTGAGGAGTTACGAGGTGATAGGAAATGGATGAGTTGGATATTCATGTCAAGGGCCTAAGAACTCACATCAGTCGAGTCTATAGTGGCCTCTGGAATATATAGAAGCCTCTCCCAAACCTCCTACAAGAGCTATATAACAAAGGAAAGACTTGGGCAAGAGGATGAAGAATTTATGTTTTTATTATGATTTCCACCTATAGAGGTATCCATAATCACAACCAAAATTTAGTGAGCCTAGCCTTACCAAGGAGTTGCAAGGAGAGGCAAGGATCAAGGAGGTTAAAGGAGGATGCATGTCCATCAAGTTGAGGTATGAATTGACATGTATTCTCTATATTTCATTAAAGGATCAATTGGTTTTCCCCATGAATGTTTGTCTTTGATACATAGATATTCATATTTGGTTTATATTGTTATAGATAATGTTAGATCTGAGATAAATCTAAGATTCTAACACTAGGAGGATAAGTAAAATAGTATTGTCTTGTTTTTGGTGTGTAGGAAGTAGGTTGTAGAAGCTAGAGCTGGAAATTCAGGACCGCAGGAGCCAAGAATACACTAAGGACAAATTTAAAGAAAACATAAGGCATTCACACATCTCCTTTTGTAATGATATTATTGCTTGTTTCTAGGAGAACCATAAGAAATATAGCCCAATCCTGTCTAGGAATGCTAGACCAATCCTAGGGAGATCTTACTAATTATGCAGTGAAATCCTTGTGAGAAAAAATCCCATAGTCTTAATTTCCACCCTATATGCAAAAGAGGAATCCATCAGAAGATAGAATCCCTAATACATATTTTTCCTAAGGTTTGACCCCTTCTGGAGGAGTTTTGGAGGCCCCCGGGGGACAACTAATAGACAATAAGAGAGGCCCTCAATGGACACTAGTGGATCAATAACATAGGCACTATCAAACTTCGATAATTGAGGAGTTATAAGGTAATATGTAATGGATGAGTTGGATATTCGTGTCAAGGGGCTAGGAACTCACATCATTTGAGTCTCTAGTGGCCTCTAGAAGATCTAGAAGCTCTCCCAAACCTCCTCCAAGAGTTATATATCAAAGGAAATCCTTGGGAAAGAGGAGGAAGAATTAAGAGTATTTTTATGCTGTCAATTGCATAGTTATCCATTATCACAATGAAAAGTGAGTGAGCCTAACCTAGCCAAGGAGGTGCAAGGAGAGGCAAGGAGCAAGGAGGCTAAAGGAGGATGCATCTTCATCAAGTTGGCGTATGGATTTACATGTATTCTCTATGTTTCATTAATATATCATTTGTTTTTCCTGATGAATGTTTTTCTTTGATATACAAATATTTATATTTGGTTTATATTGTTATATATTGGGTTAGATCCAAGCTATATATGGGATTCTAACACTAGGAGGACAAGTAGAATGGTATTGTTTCATTTTTGGTTTGTAGGAAGCAGGTTGTAGAAATTGGAGCTGGAATTTCAGGACTACAACAGGAAGGAATACACTAAGGACATGTTATCGCACAGTTTGTAGGAAAGGTTTAAGTAGCTTGAAGGAAAGGCTCAAACTAGCGTAACAGGAGCTTCCCCACCCACTGTCACCTCGATGGGGAGCTCTTTCTATTCAGGGTGGCTAATCCCTAGGGAGACGTCCCTAGTAATCTGG
>SNQJ01S0111109.1:12551-26419 GCA_010110895.2 Picea sitchensis | reverse complement strand
AAATGCATGTGATCATAAGGTCAGTACAAATTATGTAATCATTCATGTATAGAATGGTAAACTGAGAGGTTGGGAAACCTAGGTAGTGAAAAGGGTACGCTACAAATTGGTATCAGAGCAATTGGTACACTACAAATTGGTATAAGAGCAATTGGTACACTACAGGCTCGACATCATATTGGACCCACTATTTGAACAAATATTCACACAACCAAAGGTATGGAAAAACATATTGATCTCTCTATGGTGAATCTCAAGTTCTCTCTCAGTTTTGAATTGCTAAGTACATATTTCTATTTCTAAAAGTAGCGATTTCGAAACCATTTTCAAGAGATATTTTTGCATCTGGTCGCGACTTACTAAAGCTATTTCTTTGACATCTACTTCCCGTTTATTAGCAATATTCTTTAATTCTACTCTTACTTCATCCGAGCCACAGAATTTTGAGCAAGTCATCCATTCATTGTTTAGTTTGCCTTGAGATGGCATGGATAATTAGTATTGTACTACTCATTTTATTCTATCCACCTCATCCTGAGGTGGTATCCTGATATCATGGTTTTCTTTAGTGTGACCCTTCTAAATTCTTCTATGTATTCAATATGACTCTGTGTTTTGGATTTCTTTTCATTTCATCTTATTGATTATTTATAAAGTATTGAAAACTATAATTTTTCTTCTTAAAGTTCTCTAGTGTTGTGTAAGAAATACCTTTTGACTGGTTCATGCTCTTTATCTATGTCTAAATTTCTTCCACAAACATAGTAATAAGTACAATTTTTCTTCTTCAAGTTCTCTAATGTTGACCAAGAAATACCTTTTGACTTGCTCATGCTCCTTATTTGTCTAAATTTCTTCCACAAAGGGAGTAATAACATCTCATGATTATTTGTAGTATCTTACTTTATTCTTGAGGAAATCAAGTTCCATTTTCATGCCTACCTTCAACATCATGTTCATTAGCCATGGATTTTTCAATAGTATCATAAGAGATATCTACTCCAATTATAGGACACTTTTCCCAAAATAAAAGGGGATTTTAGTATTAAAAATTCCAAAATATGAAGGAAAAAAATGGCTCTGTGGTTTTCACTCTTACTGCGAGACCGATATTTGTTTGTCTGATAGGAAGAGTCGGGTCTGTTAAAGTTGGTAGGTTTTCCACATGCTTATTTGAGTGATTTATTCTGGTTTGTATATATGTTAAATTTAGTAGTGTGACGATTAGGGTTTACATGGAGTTCTATGAGGAGAATATGGATTTCTCCCCCGACCCGTCTGAACTAGGATGGTAGGACTCACCAGATGGAAATCCTCTTTATCCTCTTTCAGTCTGAGAGTCATCTCTGCAGGTGCATCGGGAGGAGATTTGAGCTTCATTGGTGCTCTCTTCAAAGCCTTCCAACCCCTTCAAAGGTTGGAAATTAGAGGAATCCCTTCAAATCCATCCAACCCCTTAAAATTTAATCCTGAATGGTTATTCGATGAAACATTTCACAATATTGTAAAAGATTCATGGGTCCCGTTTAGTGCATATGGGGCTCCTGCGGTGATTCAATTTGCATCAAATTTTAAAATTTTGAAACAAGTGGTGATTCCCTAGGTACAAGTGGTGATTCCATTCAGAAGGGGATGGACACGACTCTATAGCTTCAAAGGAGGCTCTAAAAACTCTAGAATTCAGATAAAGGAAACATATCGGAGAAAGGCAATTTGGAGATAGAAAATTCATGCCATTTGGTTTTCCAAGGTTGAAGAAAATAAAAAATTATGTCAATCTTATGCAAAGGGGAGAAAATAAGCTAATATTATCTAGATTCTGAAAGATCAAATATGTAGGGAGGTCTCTTCCTTTGAGGATATGGCTCAGCTAGGTTGAAATCACTTTCAATCCCTATTCAAAGAACCCACCAGAATGGACAAGATAAAATAAGTAATCTTTAGGATCCAAAAGGAAAAGAGTATTGGTCCTGATAGATGGACAATCAATTTTTTTTCTGGATTCTTTGATCTTTTCAACCAGGACATGCTCGCAGTGGTGGAGGAATCTTGGAGGGCTGGTGGCAAACATGTTCCTTTCAATAGGACTTTCATTTCCCTCATACCAAAGACAAACGATCCCCATACCTATTATGATTTTAAACCCATTTCCTTATGTAACTGCATCTATAAGATAGTGGAAAATGTCATTGATCAAAGGTTGAAAGTGGTTCTCTAAAAAAATAAATCAAAGGAACAATTTGGTTTCATGGAAGGTCATCAAATTCATGAAGCAATAGGTGGCCCATGAAGGCTTATGAAACCTCAAGATGTGTAAATCCAAAGGTGTTATACTCAAAATAGATATTTGGAAGGAATATGAGAGGGTTTTCTATTCATATCCTTACTTTATCCTTAGTCCTTTTATTGCTTGGGTGATTTAGTGTATTAAAACAATGTCATTTGTGGTCCAGATCAACAGGGTATCTTCTCCTTTTTTAAATTGGAAAGGCGGTTAATGAAAGGTTTCCCTCTCTCTTCTACTCTTCCTATTGGTGGCTAAGGGGCTACACAGAGCTATTGACCATGCCACAATTCATAGGGAGCTCTAGTGGATTTCTATCACACATACTCTTAGAATCACCCATCTCGTGTTTGTAGACAATGTTTTCATATTTTTCAATGGATCTTTTGAGGATGAGGAGAATCTTGAAGAAATATTAAATCTTTTTGGCAATGCAAGTGGGATGTGGATAAATCATCAGAAATTTGTTGATGATTTATTAAATGTGAGAAGTCGAAGTTCAAGTCGAGGACTTCAATGAAGGACTCAAATACTTGGGTTGTTTGCTAAGAAAAAAAGTATTTGACGAATGACTCGCATTGGCTTCTTGTAAAATTGGAGAAGTGTTTAAAAAATTGGTGCTTCTGATGGTTGTCCAGGGATAGTTGCCTCGCTCTTGTGAAATCGATGCTCGAAGATATACTAGTATATTGGATGTCTCTCTCCTCGATACCCAAAGGAATTCTGGAGAAGGTTCTCAGTATTTTTTTTAACTTAAATATGGTCTGGTTATCAATATTCTTACACTCAGCCTTGGACCAAATGGGATGTTCTAGCCAAACCAAAGTCCCTCTAGGGATGGGGGCTAAAGAATATCTTCTTGTTCTCCAAATCCATGGCTGCAAAGGTGATTGAGCGTCTTATTTCCACTTCTAGCCTATGGACTTCGATTGTGGCTCAAAAATAGATCCATCATGATTCAATCGAAGACTAGATCTGAAAACCAAACAAGGCCCATCCAAGCTTCTCTATAATATAGAAAGTGGTCATCAAACCTTTTTCAGTCATTGGCGAAGGTCTGGCATGGAGAGTTGGAAGAGTTACAAAATTCATAATCGGCTTGCATCCCTAACAAGGAATCGAGAACTTTGATATTCTCCCCATCGACATCATTGAATATTTCCATGACTCCTAGATCTTCTTCTTGAACCAAGTGTCTTCTATAGAGTGCAACACCATATGGTGACAAGCATGGAATAGGGTGCAAAAACTGGGTTTGGAACCACACTTCTCCCCTTCTTGGGAAAACTGCACTCGATCTCTTCATTTCATCCATATTAGGATCACACACAAGGATAATGAACTGATATGGAAAAATGCGTCTCACAGTCAATACACTCCCAAAATTGGCTATATACACTCCCAATGTTAAAGCAGCAACACATAATAATAAAGATCGAAATGTTAAGGCAGCAACACATATAATAAAACCCACAAAGCTCAACCTCAAACCTCAAACGGTATAGGTTTGCTCACCTCTTCAATAGAAAACCAGTCGCCATTTAGGAAGTTTCTCACAACCCAAGAGAAGAGAAGAGAGGATTGGCTGAGGATTGGTGGTGGCGCATGCGCAGAAGCTGTTGTTGTCTTTGGCCCTCTTTCCTCCTCAACGCCTTTGGGAAGTTTCTTCCTCCGAGAAACAGAAGAAATTCGACTTTGACTCCCTCCGAGAATTTGACTTTTTCTACGGCATTCATTCAAGAAACTTCCTTTGATGGTCACAGAGTGAGTCCGCTTCAGACGATCACCGACTTTCGATCCTCCGCCATTGTAACTCCGAGATAGATAACATGAGATTAATATTGCATGAGATTAATATCTAAAGAGGGTCTTCGGATTTCAAATAGATAACAGTAACTAAATAGAAATCTAACTATAACTAAGTGGAGTCTAACTTCACTCATCTAAGTGGAAAGCAACGATGGAAATTAATATTGCATTGCATGATATTGCATGAGATTAATATTGCATGAGATTAATAGATATCTAACTAAGTATTGCATGAGATTAATATCTAAAGACTTCTAAGTATTGCATGAGATTAATATCTAAAGAGGGTCTTCGGATTTCAAATAGATAACAGTAACTAAATAGATATCTAACTATAACCAAGTGGAGTCTAACTTCACTGAACTTTTATATATATATATATATATATATATGTCTTGTAAAATATTTTAATATATTAATCAATGGAGTCTAACTTTATCGTCAAGTGGACTCTAACTTTATTCATCTAAGTGGACAACAACCATGGAAATTAGTTACTCTAACACTCCGTTTAATTTTAAGAGTATGTTCACATTCATCAAGAAAAGACATTTTAAATTAAGTATTAAAATAATAATAAAAAATATAAAGTATTAAGTATTAAGTATATATATAAAGATATATATATATATTAAGTATTAAGTATATATATAAAGATATATATATATATTTGAATATATTAAAAAATGTATATTGGTTTGAATTTATTCTGTTTTGATTTGTCCTAGCTTTAATTAATTAATAAATCGTTGTCGTAATATATTAAAAAATATATTAATATTTTAATATTAATGTATTAAACCAACATAATCCATATATTCATCTGAATCTAGAATCTATAAAGCTTAAGGATAAATGAGGGGTTAAGATGGATCTTTGTTGGTGTATAACTAATTTTTTGAGTTTTTACCGGTATATTTTCCTTTTAATTTTTAGTGAAATCTGGATAAAAATTGTTGGTATTGTTGGAACTCCATATTTGAGTGATTGAGAGTCTATAATTCTAGTGCTCTAAGATTTTGCAAGTGTTGAATTCATTTATGCATTCAAAAATTCAATTTAAACAACATAAAATGGAGATTTCACCAAGATTTGTTTCACCAAAATGTCCAATGTTTAGACTTCCCTTTTTTTTTAATGCAGTATCTTTCTTTATCTTTCTTCCTTTTTTTTTAATGTTTTTTAAAAGTTTAAAGAAATATATATATTATGTTTTCTTTAAACAAATTTCATGTATAATTAAGTTTTTGTTTATGTTTGTGAGACTGGAGCAACTACAAGCTAGGGTTTGGTAGATGCGACCACAACAGAGGATAGCATGAGTACCAAGGGGGGCGGTAATGAAACCCCCTCATACAAGTTGGTAGTAGTAGACAGAGGGAAAGGCCCAGGAGGTGTAGGTTTCAAGGCACCAATGACAAGCACCTCGAGATCGGAAATAGAAAAGAGTCAGGAAAGTAACTAGAGGAAAGGCGACGGTATGAGGGAAGAAACCAAAGAACCTCAGAATGTTGTGCAAGAAATAGTGAGCACTAATGGGGCTTAAGGGTGCAATCCATGTAAACCAAAGACAAAAATGATACCCGAGGTAATATTGGACGATCCACAAATGCAACTCTACAGGGACCAGATGAAGACACATGCGCTAATCTGCAAGTTTATAGGGTTGTGGCCAATAGAAAGAACATTGTGCAACTGGATTAAATATCAATGGAAGCCAAGCGGAGAAGTGGATCTTCACATGGGCTCAAAAGGCTTCTTTACAATAGTTTTCATGAACCTGGAAGATAGGGATAAGATCTTTGAGGAGGGGGAGAATTTACTCATTGCCTTTAGATTATTGGCTATCCTCGACCTTTGAAGAAATAGGGAACAAAATAGGAAAATACGTGAACACATCAGAAGAAACCCTAGAAGAAAAATACACTTCCTACGCAATAATGTGCATAGATATGGATATGTCGGGGGAACACCTAGAAGCCATAAGCCTGGAATTCAGGGATGAGGAATGGATACAAAACATTAACTATGAGAAGATCCCCTTCAGATGTTGTAGATTTCACGAACATGGGCACCTAATCAGAGAATGTCTGACCATCAAAAAACAAGAAGTGGAGAACACCAAATTACAACAGGACGAAGAAGGGTTTATAAAACCAAACCACAGAAACAGAGCTAACAAGAAACAAAGTAAAACCCCAACAGGGAGAAACCTGGAGGCCAGGAATAAAGCAAAAGGATGAGACAAGACCAACAAAGAGGAGGAAGGAGGAAAGGAAAAAACAAAAGATAAATAAGTCAGGGAACAAGCTACCAATGAGGATACAGATAGCCCAAGAAAGAGGATGGGATAGGGGGGTAGTGAAAATCCTATGGAAGGAGAAACCAGAGATACCCCCGCCACCATGCAGGAGGCAGACAGAGACGCGGAAATGACTCCAAGCGAGGTAGGAACATAAGATCCTGATCTCATAGACATTGTGGAAAGGGAAGGGATCGATCTCTCAAACATATTGGAGCAATGGAAAAGGCAGGGCGTTGACAATGTACCAGCGGAGCAACTAGATCGCATCCAATACATGTTTCTCCTAAGGGAGGAAGCTAAATCCAGAGGGCTAAAGTGCACACACGGGGAGATAGGACACCTATGAGTCAAATCAGGCGAAGAACAACAACAACGCTCACCCAAGCAGATGAGAAGGAGAAAAGGAAGGAAATCAAATGGCATAGACCTACAGGAACTAGGAGCTCTGTTGATAAACTCACGTAAGATCAAAAATATCTTTCCCAAATCCCCCCCACATGTTTAAATGAAGATTATAACATGGAATATAAGAGGCCTAAACAACCCACGAAAGAATAGAATTCTTAGAAATAGACTTAGGAAGGAACAACCGGACCTATGTTTCATCCAAGAGACAAAATGCACTGTAGACAGAATGGAAACAATCAGAAAAAAAAAAATGGAGCAAGTACAAGATGGTGGTTGTCGAAGGACAGCAGATGGCAGGAGGGATCCTCACCTTGTGAAACTCACAAGTAATGAACCTAATAGCAGCTAAGGCTACCAGGAACACAGTTTAAGTTAACATGCAAATCATTGGGAATACGGAGATGATCCTATGCACTAATGTGTATGGACCTCAGATGCTAGAGGAAAAGAGAAGAATGCTTCTAGACCTAGAAGACCTAAAAACCCACTCCAAAAACCTCCACTCGATCCTAGCAGGAGACTTCAACATCATCACATCACTTGTGGAAAAAAGAGGAGGCACCAGAAGATTGGATAGAGATGTGGAAGAATTATCAACATGCATAGACACAACAGAGATGGTGGACATCAGAACCAATAACAAAAACTTCAGTTGGAACAATAAACGGACAAATCAACATCAGGTTGCGACAAAACTGGATAGATTCTTGGTGATGAAATCCATCATTGTGCAGGGATTAACCTTAGATTGCAACATCCTTCCCTGGGGGGTTCTGATCACTGTCCAGTCCAACTGGAAGCAAACTTCCCAACCACCTGGAAGAATAGACCTTTCATATTTGAGAAATTATGGATTGAACACTGTTGTGGGTGGGAAATCCCTCATATGGACTAGCACTAAGGGTTTTATCATGCATGCAAAAATGACCTAAAGATTCTTACTTTTTACCATCATCCCATGTCTAAACCCCCATTACTCATGTAAATACAAGGCTCAAGGGATCAAGTTGACGTACCTTATTTTTCATGTTTGATGTCGATCCCTTTTCGCACTTCGTCATTCTTTGACTGCAACTCTCCTCCCAATGTTGACCTACATTCACAAAAGACGAACAAATAACTCCACATGCATTTGATCTATGAACTAATGGGTTATAGATTTAATCAATGGTGTAATCAATAATCAAATAATGACAATCTCATGTGGCGGGATGGGAAAATAAATTATTTTATTAACTTTACAATGCTACCTTACAATGATAAAGTCGGCTACTGCTCCTCGATCCTGGTCCTAGGATCTTCTTCCACTGTCTTCCAACTTCTTTTCTCTATACTTCTCTTTGCACAAGGATGGCTAAAGGTTGGGACAAAGGGAATGCTCAATCTGGTATAGCTTCTTTATTATGATTTTGCTCCTTTCAAATGGGAACCCTACCCCTTATTTTATAGGCTACAAGGAGCTAGGTATTTGGTCAAATGACCAGCCATGCATGGCCAAAAGGATACCAAAGGTTCTGTGTTCCATCAACAAATTTCTTTTTTCCATGCTTTTGAAGGTCCATGTGGGCTGTAGTGGGTCAGCTAGTGTGGACATTGTAGATACACGTAGGTTGTAGTGGACCATGGTGCGTGGGCCTTTAAAATGGAGTTTTTATAAGAGTTGTTCAGTAGTGACTTGGAAAAGAAGGAATATGGGATGGCCTGATGCCAGCTAATCATGCTTGGTGCAAATTAGGGTTATAATAGATTCCCTCTAATGTGTGAGGTGAGAAGAGCATCTTATGGCCGAAATACATTATCAATCTTCACCAACGTTCCAAACAAGTGAGCGCAGGGACCAAAAATCGGGAGCTTCCATTTGTAAAATTAAACTTGTCTCACCGAGGCGGGAATACCCATGCTCGAGATGAAATAAAATCATGGCTACCAATAAAATACATTGTAGATCCATGTCATATAACTATATAAAGTGTAGCCGTGAGAAATACACAGCGGATCTACATCTCAAAATCAAAAAGATATACATGTATAGTATCCATCTTCTAGAAGTTGATAAGGCCTGATGGCTAGAGATGAGGTTTTCAGAGCTCAAGAAACAACTTCAAAATCTTCAAAACTTGGGTAGGAGTGTAATATGAGTGTACGAATTCACTACCCAGAGGTATTCAATGGCTCGTTGGTCATGGACTAGAGAATCTTGATGATCAAATTGAAGGCTTCATTAATTTCGAACAAAGACTTGAATGGAATTTTGGGATGGCCAAGCATGAGGGCAAGAGACAAACTGCAGAGGGGTCGACTCAGGCTTGGTAAAAAATTCCCTTGGAAAATATCACAACAAATGATGAGACTCAGATAGCATGGAATTGACATAAGTTCACACGGCAGGAGGCAACGCAAACTCTCCATATGTTTGGAAGAATAACCAAATGGAGGAGGACACAACTCTATGTAGCGAGAACAACTTCCTAAGGTCATATTAAATTCCAGATCTTGAAGAAAAAATGGAAGGATGTACTTTGTCCAAGGGCGACTCATTGTGTTGCCAATAAAAAGAAAATACTTTTTCCTTCCTCTTTTTGGGGTATATTTGATTTTTTTTTCTTTTTCAATAATGTTGGAAAGCTTGAAAAAGAATAAAATAATTCTAAGTTACAAAGGAGGATCGAGTGTCGCAAACATATCAGTTCCAAGCGCACGAAACACATGGATGCTCAGGGCAAAGGGACATATGCAGGAAAAGGACACTTGGGAAAAATCCACCAGGGGCCAAAGGTGTCAAGATGCAGAGACAAAGTGATACAAGTCTTGCGTATAAGGCATGCTTCATATGGTTCAGTTGAGAGCAACATGGAGCCGGCATTAGGCCAAAGACATAGGTATGCAAACGCGATTAACAAAACACACAATGGTAACGTCCTTCTATGTAATTTTAACGAGCCCAGAGAAGGTAAACTCGATGGTTTTTCATATTTAGAGAGTCTGAAAAAACGTAAAAGGAGAATCCACTATGGTACCTTTTTCGAAGGTAGTCTAGTAGGTTCTAAAAAGGGGTAAATTAACACCGAAAAGACGTCTATTCAAAACCATTTTAACGAGTGTGATAAAGACAATATCACTCGACAAATTTTTCATTTTTAAGGAGTTTGAAAAAATCTTAACTATGGACTCCATCAGTAATGTTCTTATGGACCAGTTAACGAGTGTGAAAGAATAAGGTCACTCGACAATCTTTTCAATTTTAAGGAGTTTGAAAAGAGCTTAACTATGGACTCCGTGGGGGTTTCTTTTTCGTAAATTTAGTCTCTTAGACCCGAAAAAGGGTTAAAATTATATCTAAGAATACTCTTCTAGAGAACCGAGGCCTCTAGAGTATACCTTTGTTCATACAGTTGACCATCCGAAATAAAAAAGGGGTAAACTACCGTCGGATAGACGTGCCTTCAAATTTCAATTTAATGAGCGTGAAGGTCAACAAGATCGCTCGACAATATTTTCATTTTTAGAGGGTCTGAAAAGGACTTAAAAGAAGACTCGTGGGGGATACAAATCATGTATGAAACTAGTTCAGGTAGAGCCCGCACTTAGGCTCAAACCAAGGGTCTCTTCGATAGTCAACTTGGAAAGTCTCCCAAAAGGGAAGAAAACACAAACCACGGTGTAAGTCCTCCTGCAGTATAGAATCCATAGTCATGGCCTCAAGGATAGCCTCATCTGAAGGAAATTCAAAATCTGAGAAATCACACAAGCGAGGGTCGATAGTCCCAAAGGGTGAAGCAAACTGACCATACTCCATATGACAATGGAAGTTCTGGCCAGGACTGGTAGAGTCTATCAGCAAAGAATCACAAGCACGAGGGCTTGAGGATCTACAAACAACGAGATCAGACTCAAAAGGATACTCAAGCCCACTTGGACCAAGAGAGGGAAGCAAGGCTTCCCATGCCCCCATTGGATAAACTAATTGATCAATTGTTGAGACCAAGTCTCGAGAGGGAACACATGATTACATCGGTTCCTGCTCATAAGCAATTGAACACTGAGGATAAGACACCACATAATTAACCTGTGGCGGGGTAGAGTCTACATGAATGCTAGGAACATATAAAGGGGTAGCCTAAAATAATGACGAATTAGGATGGTGATTATCATATGCCAGTTGGTTGTTAGTGACAATACTTCCATTGTGAGGGAAATTCATCACCCAGAAGAGCATAGACACTACATCATTCATAGCATATACAGAATCACACCCAAGAAGCATATTGAAATCTAACTGGCCTTGCACCACTATAGCATAAACAAGGACAATCTTCCCACCTAATGAGATAGGCAACTAAGGAAGAATCCGGAAATATTCACTAGGACGTTTGTCAAAATCCAATAGCTCATGCAAAGAAGACACAAGCTTGGGAGATCCCAAGACTTTCCAAACCGAGGAGGATAAAATACTTCCAAAGGCTCCCTCATCCACAATACATCGATAAATGTTTGTTGAATTAACTTCAACCCTCATTTGAAAAGGTGCAGAATAAGGAAGACGAGGCTCAATAAGGTCATTCCAATCAAAGGAAACCATCCTAGGGCTTGGAGGGGGTGTGCTCAGAATGAGCAGAATGCCCCATTGTTCTGAAAATATTGAACCAGAAATGCTAAAACATAGTCGGTAGACACGTCACTCCCCAAAAGAAGAGTGGGATCATCCAATGACTGCATCGGCATGACCACTTTCGCAACCAATGGTTGAATAGGTTGTGGGACTACATGGTCTAACGACACCTCACCCCCCAAAATAGGAGTGGGATCAGTTGATGATTGCATCGGCATGACCACTTTCGCAACCAATGGATGAGTAGGCTACAAGACTACATGGTCTAAAAGCACCTCACCCCCCAAAAGAGGAGTGGGATCAACCGATGACTGCATCGGTATGACCACTTTCTCATCCAATGGCTAAATAGTCTAAGAGCCTACATGGTCTAAAGTCACCTCACCCCTTAAAAGAGGAGTGGGGTCAGCCGATGACTGCATCGACATGATCACTTTCTCAACCAATGGTTGAATAGGCCAAGAGACTACAAGGTATAAATGCACCTCACCCCCCAAAATAAGAGTGGGATCAGCCGATGACTGCATCGACATGACCACTTTTTCAACCAATGGTTGAATATACTGTGAGGAAACCTCAATAGACTCAGAATCAAAAGAGCTTGCAGACAGGGACCACAATCTTTGTACCTCTGGAATGCCAGGGCATAAATGAGTAAGGTGATCTCCCTTGCAAATCTTACAAGAAAACTTAGGCTTACGTCCTATCTGTCTAGGTTTCTCAATAGAATAAATGTCGCTAGCATGACTGGCAGTGGCTAGTTGCACATCTCCAACATGACTTGCAGAGGTTGGTGATGGGTCGATAACATGACTCGCAGAGGCTATAGACTTACTTCCAGTATGACTAGCAGGGACTGGACTTTTTCCCCTAGCATGACTTGTAGAGGGTGAGTGATTTCCCCCAGCATAACTTGCAGAGGTTGGGTGCTGGTATTCAACGTGACTTGTAGAGGTTTTCGACCTATCTCCAACATGACTCATAGAGGTTGGTGATTTATGCTTCCTATTCTTCCTCTTTCTATTTCATTTAGACTTCTAGTTACTAGTAACTGTACTTTCACCAGAGGTGGGAGAAGGAGGAGGAGAAGACTTTGCTGATGAAGAAACATCAACATGGTTCCCATGACTTAAGGTGCTTAACTGAGCTGGTAGCCCCACATTCAACCCAAGAATGTACAAAGTGGCCATCAAAGGGACACAAATGTTTCCAAAGAAAGAAAAAGCACAAGAATCCCCTTGCGAAGGGGTTCCTTGGTTGGTATCGTCAGGAAATTTATCCATGAAGATCTTATGCAGAGGTTCTCCCCTTGCGGGATCATTCAAATATGTAAAAGTCTCACACACTAACTCTGAAGAACCAGTGTTATCAAAACAATGCTTATAAAGAGGCGGCTCCACATTTCTAAGCGGAAGACTGAAAAGTCCTCTCAACCGATGGAGTGGGTGGTATACCACCCTAGGTCAAAGACCCAAAGCCACAACTGACTAACTCACTATGGAAAACTAGGGATCATAGAGAACACACTAAAATTTCCTAAAGGAAAATCAAGAAAATGACTAACTAGTTGGAAGAACAGTTACACCAACCAACACTAGAGCAACTTACCGGTGCAAGTGAAACTCAAATACGGAAGCACCCTCCAGGTATACTCTGCAAAGCGTGGCCTGATGTCTACCCTAGGTACTACGGTATACCCCCACAGTCACCTGTGTAAGTACCTAAAATAAAGGCAACTAGGTTGCCAGCTCGTGAACAATCACCAGGCGGGTACAGTTCACAGTCGGGTGGACCAGAATGAGTAGGGTATCAAGCCCGAAACCTATCAAGGGTATCAAAATCAAGTGTTTTGGAAGACGACTGAGGACCTCAAACAGATTCGAGACCCACGAAGCTCCATGGAAAATGCGATCAACGAAATCCCAAGACAAGCCCTCTATATGTGTTCCCCACCACACTTGGTCCGGCTTTGGAGGGGTTATCTCCGCCACCTTTCCGCACGCGACCTCGCATTTAGCCCCTGTGTTAGAGGGGGGTCCCAGATAACTTCCATGATACTGGCCTTATAACACTCCCTAGCATAGACTCTTATGTATGTTTTGAAGCCTTGAAGAGTTTCCTCTCCAACCTAAATCAAGGCTCTAGCCTAATCTAGTTGATAGACCCTACAAACATAAAGTCTAGTAAATTTTAATTAGCGTTATTTTTACTGGCTTGATTTACTCAAAAAGGGTACAGTAGTGCAACTGATATTGTTAAGACTCTTGCGAAAAATGATGAAACTTATATGAACACTAGCAAAGAATGATTATATTTCTTATTTTTTTTCTTTCTGAAATGCTTTTAAAATTAGAAGAAAGCACAATGCTATGTTAATTTCTTTTTCTTTTTCAAATAACAATGCAAAGAAAATGCCAGGAAAAGAAAGAGATCTAACAAACTAAGTTTTTTTT
>SNQJ01S0111108.1:0-28873 GCA_010110895.2 Picea sitchensis | reverse complement strand
TCTATTCAAAAATTTATGAACAGAAAAATACCCTTCTAGTAGATTCAACCACTTGTCTACAACATCTGTGTCTATCTGACCTTCAAATATAGGAATGTCAAAGTTTATTTGTACCTTGAAGGGGGTGGCGCCTCCATTCGAAGAAGATGCATCACCTGTTGGTAGTCGCCGAAGGATTTGCGTGAATCTATCCATCATCTTGTTCCTCTGTTGCGTGAGGGATTCCTCAATCAACAGTTTGAAAGGATATCCTGTCCGATCATCTTTATTTTCTCCTGCCATGGGAGGTCACTTGGGCATGCAAGAGCTTCTGTCCTCAAGAGAAACAAGCTCGAGACCCAACTCTTTCTACTCCGACCTCGTTGGGGACATGCATTAAGACGACAAGGAGAAGACCTCTCTGATACCACTTATCTAGATTTTATGAGCAGAACGAAATGAATACAGATTATTAACAGGTTCTTAACACAAAATAACAGAGATACAGTAAAACTGGTTTTCTATTCAATAACGAACTAAGCTGAAACTGTAAAATGCAGCGAAAACAAGCTTGCTGGAATGGTGGCGGCTTATCTCTGAGAAGAGATGTGACGGCAGTGCGCATTCGCAAGAAGAAGGTTACAATGAGGCTTTGAAGGCCTTTTTACAATAATAAATAATTCCAAAAACCCTATACATCCAAAAACCTAACCCTAGGAGATGAAGCACCAAAAGTCAAGTGGGCCCCGTTTGGGTAAGCTAGTACATCAACTTCCCGGGGTCGTAACTTTTGCATACGATCTCCGTTTTAGGCGTGTGATAGCCCATTGGAAAGGTATCATCAAGGAGATTCATTTTGGGGGCTCAATCATGAATTTGGCTATCATTGAGGAGCTCTATACTGAAAAACTTTCATTTAGGCCCTCAAAATGGCCCCGGAAGTAAAAACTGCTAAAAATAGTAAATTGCCAAAAATGTCAGAAAACTGTTTTGAGCCAGTTGGAAAAGGTGGGTGGACACCGATATAAATATAGATAAATTCACCCTTACACCATCCTTTCCAACAATATTATTGAGGCAATCCACTTCTAAGGCTCCAAAGGAACATTTATATTGGTTGAATAAAAGTTTCTGCTAAGAGAGTAGATGGAGAACTTGATCCACATGGGCGAGATGGGATGTCCAAGTTTTGATATAGATGATAATATAATCAAAGAAAAGTAAAAGAAAATGGAAATAAAAGGATGAAATACATGATTCATGAGAGTTTGGAAGGTGGAAGGGGCATTATACAAGCCAAAGGGCATGACCAAGAACTCATAGTGATCCTCATGAATTCTAAAGGTAGTATTGGGAATGTATTCTTATTTCATACGTATCTGGTGGTAGACAGAACGAAGATGAAGTTTAGTAAAGTACTGAACATCACTCAATTCATTCAAGATGTCATCAATGATAAGAATGAGAAACTTATCTTTGGTGGTGAGTTTTTTGAGTGCGCAAAAGTTTGGATACATGCACCAAGTCCCTTCTTTCTTTAGAACCATGAACACAAGAGAATAATAGGGGTTGGTACTAGGATGGATAACACCTACTTTGAGAAATTATTTCTTTATTTTCTCAATTTCATTCTTCTCAGAAAAGGGATGATGACAAGGGTGAACATTAGGAGGAATATTGTTGAGGACAATGGGAATGGATTGATCATTAACACCACGGGAAGGGGGAAGTCCTCTCAGAGTGGGAAAAACAACTTGGTTTTTGGAGATGATAGATTGGAGGTCAGGATGCATAGAGGGTGTCTCAACTACTTGAATAGAATGGAGTTGGGAAATAATACCTGAATGAACTTTTTTTAGAATATTTTCCATTCGATGGGAATTGATTATCTGAGGGGAACCTACTATGCTTCCTTTGAATTGATATTGTTTTCCCTCCTATTTGAATTTTATGGTTAATTCCTTAAAATGCATGATAATGGGGCCCAGAGTGTTTAACCATTCAACACGTAGCACAATTTCACAATTTCCCATATCGATGGAAAACATATGATATTTCAGTTGTTACTACCCAATTTGAAGATGTAGATTTTCACAATGCCCACCACATTTCATGGAACCGCCATTGGCAATCATGATTTGAAAATTATTGAATGCACGGATATAGAAATCGGTTTCCTGGGAAATGCGGTGGTGAATAAAATTGTGGGTGCTTCCACTGTCAGCAAGGATGATTACTTTCCTATGCTTAATATAGCCAATGAGATTGAGGGTTTCGCGATCAAAGAATCTAGTGAGGGCATGCAATTAAATCAAAGGTTAAACTTTTGGTGGGTCATCAGGTGGAGTAGTAGCATCGGTAGGGGGTAGCTCCTCAAAAGGGGGAACTACAACTTCCTCTTCAGAAAAATCCTCTAAAATGGCCATAAAAATATTTTGTTCCTTACACTTATGATCGAGAAACTATTTTTCCTCACAATTATAGCAAAGACCCTTGATTTGGAGTTCAACCATTTATGCTTGAGTTAATTTATGTACCTTGAGGGGAGTGATAGGAGGGGAAGGATTGGTTGGTAGAGGGGGAGGTATAGAAGAGGGTTTTTTGTTCTGGGAAAAAAAAATGTTGTGCTTCTTTGGCATATTTAGTATCTTCCAACAATGTTTGACAACGAGCGATGAGGACCTGAGCTCAAATTTCATCCTTAAGGCCACTAATAATGCATTCTTGGAAGAAGGCATCGGTGATGTCCTCTATTATGAAGGCCAAATGTTGAAATGCAGTTATAAATTCTTCCACTATGCTTGACTATTTCAATTTGGTCAAATGACCTAAATAGTGGGTGTCATTGTCAAAGTGCTCATAGAGCTCTGCGACAAATTGGGTCCATACAACATACCCTTGATGTGAATTTTTATGCCATTTCCACCATTTCCATTGTTCAAGATCCAAATAGAGAACATGATAATGAAGTTTGGCCAACTCATCAATAATTCCATGCAAATAGAAGTAATGCTCCATTTGAGTGACCCAACCCATGGGGTCAGACCCATCAAACTTATTGACCTCAACTTTGGGAAGATGAGGGTCCTGATTAAAGGAGTCCGATTGAAAGATCATAGAATGGAAGGATTCAATACCATATAAGTGGGAGGGTTGTTTCGAGGAGGAAGGGCCCTGGAGGCAGTTCAACAACTGGTTGATAGCAGACTTCGGGGTGTCAAATTATCCCATGAATTTGGCATCCATGGTGTCAAATTATTGTGGGACTTGGTCCTCGAATTTTTCTAAGAAGAAATTGTAGAAGCAAGATAAGAAGCCACATGCTAAAGGGACTCTTTGTTCTGATTGATCGTAGCTTGCAGGTCTTGGTTACGAGTGCTAGTCATTTGGCTATGAAGGGTACATGTAAGGGGAAATGGGTGGGTGGGACCATAGGAAAGAAAGAATTATAAGTTATATGTAACATGATGATCAAGATGAAAGGGGAATACAATGGAATAGGTTGAAAATAAGGGTGTCTCAAAGGGTGTTAGGTCCATTGAAAAAAATAAAATAAAATAATAATAATAATAATAATAACTTACAAATGAGAGGTACCACTGCGATCAGGGTGAGGAGAGGAATCCAATGGGATAGGTCCCAAATAAGGGTGTCGAAGAGACCACTATACACATTTTTTTTAACTCCTGCAGAGTTATACTCTGATGTAAATAATATTGCAACGACGAAATGTCCAAATTCTTAATAGGAAGAAATGTGTTGTAATTTTGCAACCCGAAAGCAAGAGGCAAGGTTGCATAACAATAGATCTTGTATGTTCCTTTTATGTTATGTTTCCTTCCTAAGTGTTCATATTTTTAGGGTTTCTATAGACAAGGATATTCCCTATGCTATAGCTCTCTAATATACATGTAGGGTTGAAAAATAGTACTCGACCCGATATCTCAGGGCACCAACTAAGGAGGCTAGAGCGTACCCTTAGCCATACTACCTGATTACCCAGGTACTAGATATTATCTTTCTGAGTGTTGTTCTTAGTGTAATTATTGTAGTCACGCGGCTGATCAATCTATGGAGGGTTTCAGGATACCTAGGCTAGTCCATCTACAGGTGTTCTCTGATGTGCTACTACTTGAAGGGGTAACAACATGGTTTACAAGGGTTTCCAACAATGAGATCTTAAATACATCTTGTATTTCCCACATGTATGTTTAATGGATTTATGCGTTGAACGACATATCTCTATAGTTTTAAGACACTGAAACACGTCTCTACCCTTAAAAGAAAAAATAACCCACAATTACTTCCAAGGAAAGTGCATTGATACCACTTGTAAGGTACTATATGTAATATAATATGCAAAACCAGGAATATTAAACAGATATCAATGGAACAATAAAATATTGAGAAGAGAAACACAAAAAATCATACCTTTATTCAAGAAAGTAATTTCCACTTTCCTATTTAAGGGGGAAACCTCCATTAGAGCAGAGGTCTATTACAATAATTCTCAAGACAAATATTTCACATGCTTCCTAATCTTATTTATACTAATTCTTTCTTCTAAAGAACCTTCTAGCGGAAGATCTTTCTAGAAGTGGAAGCTTCTATTAGGTATTTGTACATTTACTTGTTCACATTTATTAAATAGCCCTTATAAACTAATGTCGAACTTTATTACATGGAAAATATATTATTCTACCTACATGAGGGGTTAGAGAGGCTATGTCTATAACATATCTACAAATACAAACATATCTTCAATGGATTTAATCATAAAAATATACCTTCAAGATCTGTTCTGAGAACTTATCTCTTCAACACCTTCCTTCTCCTTTGGTTGGAATAACCTCTATATGTAGTAATTCACTAAGGAATTATATATCCAATTCATTTTTTTTCTTGCCTGCACAATTTTCTCATGCTTCCTTCTGTTGAACTTGTCCTTTTCTCCGTATCCCTTAAACATATCTAAAGAAAATTTACTTCCTCTGATACCAAAAATGAACTCCATTCATTGAAGGTATTCCATCTAAAATCAAATTCGCAGGAAAAATAAAATTTCCTATAGTGATACCAAAAATGATGACCACCCGGCCTATTCTTCCCATAGGTGAAAATTTTGTAATTAAATTATGCTCGACTCTAGAACTCAATATTCCTTCATTTCTTAATTCGGGCCCAAAATTATTTTCGAACAAAATTTTTTACTCTCTATTGTTAGGCACTAAACTTAAGCGATCCTCAGATCCACACTAGCACCCTTATCTTCCATGTTACCCATCAATATAAATTTTCTCCAAAGATATGTATACCATCCCTCTTCTCTTAATACCTCTCATCATAAATCAAGCATTATGACCAAAAACCTCTCATCTTCAGTTTAAATATCCTCGTAGGTTATCAAACTTATTCAATTTTCAATGTCCATTGTTGATCGTCACAAGATGGATGATCCCTATCACGCCTCAGATTGTCCCAGCTTTCAATCCTTTCCATCTATCTATATTGATCAGATAATTTATATATTTTTCCTCCATGAAACAGATCGACCTTCAATTGCAGAATTATGATTTAATCATGATATAACCCAATGGTCATATCTGAGTCTCAAACTCTTCTTTTCAGAGTGTCTCGACACTCGCAACTTATCGCACTTTAAATACACGACTTTGAATGCCTACACCCTTTGTTTTGGACTTCGAATGAATAAACAGTCTCCATTGTTGATCGACGATAATCAACGGTTTTGTTTTAATCTTCCTTTTTCTACTGTGCAAGGTCTCATCGGTCAACTTGCACGTTCTTTCCATGTGTATCCTTTACACTCATGGATCCAAATGTAACATGTCCACTTTTCATTCATTAGTGTCACCTGTCCTAGTCTTCGTCAGCTGCCATGTGTCTCTCCTGCATCCATTGATTTATTCTTCTCTGAATGGATCTCAATTGTTGACTAATACTCTGGGTGGATAGAATATTATTCGATACCCTGGATTCGAAGTGGTGGAACTTATCTTGTTCTCTTAACAACAAATGAATGGTATTGAAGAGTAATATTCTTTGATGTTTTTTTTTCAGAGTATTGTAACAAAATCTGGAAGATAGACTCTGAAATGATAACTCCAAAATTCTTGACTCTATCTGTTGACATGTGTCTTCATCCTAGAATCAACTTCCTACTCTAAATAAATATATGTCATCCATCGTAATACCTTCATTGGAGTATTATTTGTTACTATATCCTCTTGACTCTGAATATGCACTCCGAAGGATTTTCACTGCTACTTTGGACTCCAAACTTAGGACTAACTCTGGCCACAGATCTGTGAGAGCTTTACTCCAGATATAATATCTTCCCTCCAATATTTAAAAACTAAAATAAGGTCTTAGTACGATGAATCAATGCTCCTGATTGATTATTCACCTTGATGTGGGGGTTCCTATTTCCCTACACCTACAAAGTTTTCTGAACTTCTATTCTCCAAAGGGATTCGACCCTCGATCAACCTGTGCATAAACAAAAAATCAACTTATGTTCTTCCACGATCTTAATTCGATTCCACGATGGATTAAACTAACCAAAATCTCGTTGGATACATCAATCTCTTCGATGTCGATGATTGATCTCGATCAACTCCTCTTATGAAAAGGTTTATTTCTACGGTTTGATCTAAACCTGCATGACCACTAGTTAGAGAACAAATAAATATACAGAGGGTGAAATATGGGTTGTTATCACTTATTACAAGGACATCAATATAAAAAAATGGAGATGAATCTCGCACCAACAAAAAGATCCCATAAAAACTAGAGTTCTATTAATGAAATTTTGCACATAGAATTATGCACGACCTTCTCCTCTCCAATATTTACTTACAATCAATTGGCCTCTTCTTGGCCCTAGGCCACACTTGTCCTCTTACACACACCTCTAACTCTCCTCTCTCTACCTAACTTAGACCATGTCCTGAATCCCCTCCAATGCCCTTAGGCTTACATATTTAATTACAAAGGATTCTGACACCATAATTTGGTTGATATCCCATAATATCTCAACTAAGGATTTCTCGTATCCAAAAAATACTCAATAGATCTACACACACATAAATATATCTCTAAATATTACAAACTCTCGATATCTTCTTAAACAAGGTAGATTCGATTATATATTAATCAATATCAACTTAACAACACCTATCCTATGCAATTCTTCTAGACCTCAACATAGGATTTACATTAATTCAAGCTTAGGGAACCCACTCCCTTAGTAAATTCAAAGACCCTCTAGGTCTAATAAAAAAGGTTTGTTTTGGAGTAAAATATTCTCCTGCATCAAACTACTAGGCCATATTGGTTCAAGCGATGGTGTAAATATAGATCCAGACGAAGTAAAGGGGATACAAGGTGTTCACCTCCCTCTGAGAAAGAATTCCATTAAATCGTTTTTTGGCTATATCAACTTCGTGGGGAGGTTCATTCCAAACTCCATGGAGATAGTGAAGCCCATATATGATATCCTAAAAAATCGACATGACTTAAAGTCAAGTGATGAGGAAAACAGGGAGTCTGGAGACATTAAACAGTCGTTGTGTCACTCCCCTGCTCTCATTATCCCTGATTATAACAAAGAATTTAAATTGTTTTCTTTTGCATCTGAATTCACAATGGATTTTTTGTTTTTACATAATAAAAAAAAAGGAATGAAGAAGCCTATTACATTCATGATAAAATCCTTCCAAGGGTTAGAACTGAAATACGAGCATATGGAAAATAAATCTTATGCATTAGAGACTACTTCATAAATGCTCAAGTCCTCGCATATGTACCTCACCCTATGGTTAATTAAATGTTGATACAAAAGGAATGTAGTGGAACTAGGGGGAGGTAGATCAAAAATATCCAGGAGTGCAATCTTGAGATAAATCCTACCAAGTTGACCAGAGGGAAAGACTTAGTGAAAATAATGGTTGAGAAAAACTTGGATGCAATTCAAGACAGTCCCATTGAGAGTCAATTAAATTACTTATCTGTTTCATTAAAACATTATGATTGTTACATAGATATCATTTTTTATTTAAGGAACTTATTTTATCCTACTAAATTCACTAAGATGTAAAGGCAATATCTACAACTTCATGCTACAAAGTATTTCTTTTTGTAGGGTGGTTTGGGATGGAGGAATCCCAATGGGATAATTTTGCGATGTGTTAATCACAATGAGTCTAGAAAGATATTGAGAGATATTGATTTAGGCATGTGTGGTGGACATTTATCTAGTTGCACCATTCCACACAACATCATGTGCACCAATTATTATTGGCCAAAATTGTTTGTAGACATGCATGCATTTGTGTGAGCATGTGAGCCATGTCAGAGATTCAAAAGGAAGCAAAATATCCCTACCTTGCCTCTGGATATGGTTATTATGGAAGATCCTTTCCAAAAGTGGGGACTTGAACTCATAGGAAATCTATCATAGAATTCTAGTGGTGGCCATAGTTGGATCCTTGTGGCTACAGACTATTTACCAGGCAGATGGAGGACATTCCACTCAATATTTCTTCTAGTGCGAACATTGTCATATTTTTAGAAGAGAATATATGATTTGGAGTGCCAAACAAAATCACTATAGATAATGCTAGTGTCTTCAGATCTATTGATTTGGTGGATTTTTGGTCTTAGTACAATATTACGTTGAATCATTCTACCAGTTATTATCTGCAAGGGAATGGAATAACAGAGCCCAACAATAAAATATTATTAGATTTCGCAGGAATAATATTGGTGATAACAAGTGAGCCTAAGATAGTATCCTTAAATATGCACTTTGTTATGATAGAATTACCAAGAAATGTGCCACGAGAAAGAGTCCATTCGATCTAGTTTAGGGTTTAGATGTAGGTTTTCCTATGAATTTGAGGTTACCAACATATAGGTTGTCTGGTTAGTTTGAAACCAACCAGTATTCCTTGCAGTATCATATTGACAAGTTGGTATAGTCTCAGGAAGATATACATGTGGCTTACACCCACTTCATGAGTTACCAAGATCAAGTAAAGAGGGTGCTTGACCGCAAGCCAAGAGGAAAGCACTACTAGGTGGGTGACATAGTTGTGTTGTGGGACAATATAAATGAAAAATGAAGTGGCAATGACATGTTTGAAATTCTACGGTTGGGACCATATTGTATTGATATGGTGGTGGAGCCCAACACATTCCAATTATCCAACTTGGACAATAAACGTGAGGGGTTGTTAGTCAATGGGAATCAGTTAAAACACTACTTCCAATGAGGATTTAGCCTCAAATATAAAAGGAAAAATTATTTTTTGGGGGTTTCGGATATAGTTTTCTTCGTTATTTTTGGTCATTTTTAAGATATTTTCATAATTATAGGTCATTTTTTTATTCCTTATGACAACAGTTATCAATCCCCTTTCTATGCATATTTTCCGTTTACATTCACATGCTTTTAGTCCTAGTTTGTTGTTTGCTGCTCTTTCTTTCTTTTTTGTTAGTTTTTTTGTTTCTTTCTTGTATAATAAGTGGCTCACATGAGGTTGTTTTATTTCCCAAATAGCTTGTTTTCCTCTTTTATATCCATGGTTCACAAAATGATTCCTTTTTGAAGCTTATTCATTCATTCTTACAAATTACCTTTAAAGTGAGTCTGAATGATGGTTAGTTTAAATTTTTTCCAAATAATTTGAATCTTTTAGGATTCAAGAATAGAAGAGACATAGGAGAGTCTTGATTCATATTATTCTTTGTCTCTTCATTGTTCTTAATGATGTCTAGCTGTTTTGAGTTGGTAGTCCCCCTCATCTAGCATTACAATAGTACATTGGGCCCATTTTTCGATGATTTACCGATGCATGTTCGTTGCCACTACATCACAAGTTTGAAGAAGGCAACAACTGATTTTTCGTCACGTCACCTTCGTCACAATTATGAAATTCAATGTTTTGTCGCAATATAGATGCAATAATATTTCATAAGAGGGACTTACCAATGAAAAATGTGCCCCTTAAATCCATCACATTGCCATTGCTAGTACGTCGGATGATCGAAGCATGTTCATATTAAGAGATACAAATCATTCACGATTTTTTCTTGGTATTTCATCACAACTACAACACGTGGTGATCGCTAGTACATTGGAAGATCGACGAATTCCAGTCGTAAGAGCGGAAAATAATCGAAAAATGTGCCCCATTAGTTCATCACAAGTGCATCTCATTTTTGTCTCCTTGTTATCAGTAGAGAGAATAAGATAGGAAAAACACTCAACGTATGTTCCAGAAATATCATTATTATCGCGTCGAACAATCGACAATATACCAATGAATATGCTAGATTTACGACGTTTTTTGAGTGAGGAAGAAAAAGTTACTCTAGTTGAACTATAAATAAAATAGGTTTTCAATGGTCTGATGAATGGTTATTGTTAGTCCTTAACCTTGTTTTTCACTGATTGGGTGTCCTTAATCCCTGTTCTACCCATTTTTCATAAACTTTGTTTTTCCCCTTCTTGGCTTGAAAGCTTGTTTTCATTCTTTTATGCACATTTTAAATGTTTTTAAGTTTTTAAAAGTTACGATATGATATAAAAGGATTTCAATCACATCACCTATCCTTTCCTTCAATTGAATTTTAAAATTTATCAAAGTGGAAAGGGCGCTACAAGAATAATGTTATTCTTGCAACCTCAGGAATAATGATAGTTCTACATGTGCCACCTTCCCAAGATAGTTTTTTAACACTCGAAATAATTTCTAGAGGATCTACATATCTCTGTATGATCTATTTCAGGTTGTAATTCTCATGATGAAATCTAACTCGAAGGATCGGGTTGTACTCACCACCTTGAAATCAAATCAACAGGCCTGATTATTATTCCTTATGAATGAAATCATAGTCCACCTATTTTTAGTATGTCTATCATTTTATACATGCATTGTAGGTAAATGGATAACTCTCAGACTTCAACAACCCTCAAAAGTTGGTGATCAAATCCTCGACATTCTCATAAATTTCTTGCAGAATTGTATTAGTGTCATGGCACCCAAAAAGAGTGGGAAGATAACCAGATTGGAGTCAGAAGGGACAAAATTACTCAAAGCCTTTCCTCAAATGGTAGAGAAGTTTAAATATGGAGGCTGGTTGAATATCTTATCGACATTTCAGGGTCATGACGTGCATATTTCTATGACCTTTGCACATAATTTCAATGGTTTCGAATCTGTGTTTGATAAACTCCTCTTGCACATAATAGAGCATTCCATAGCTAAATCTTGCAAGTTACCAGTATATGGGGAAAGATGGTGGAAGAAAGAAAATTTAGTTATGGAGTTTGTAAATCAATTTTTTAATTCCAGAAAAGCAAAACCCCAATTGGATCTAAGGCATCCCACACAACTGGGTAAGGAAAGAATGGCATATTTCTATGTTGATCATTCATAGGTACATTACATGCGAAGGAAGGTTTTCTCTGGTTCATCTTTATCATATTAGACTGTTAATTCATGTGAATGGTAACTACCCTATTAATATACCTTATTTCTTATTAAAAATCCTATCTAATATGTCTAAGAGAATTCAGTCACATCCTACAACAACAAAGAATAGTCTTTTCCATCAAGCGTTGATCAAAACGTTAGTAGTATTTTATTTAAATGAACTTTAGAGGTATTGGGACTAGTTAATTCAATCACTAAAACCTAAACCACGGGAAACTAAGTTTAAAACTAATAAGGAGAAGAAACTAGAAAAGGTAAAAAGGCTTCTCAAGCCACTGAGGTTTTGATGAAATAGAACTCCCCTGCAGCCAGGATAGCTTGTGCTAGTAAGAGAAAGTTATAAACACAACAAGAAATTGGTTATTTTCCTATGGGTAAACTTAAGGACAAAATCACTACAGGTTGAGGTAAAAAACTTAAAATTGATGAAGAGACTGATGTCAATTTTGATCCAGACATTAAATAGGAACCTAATGAACAAAAATATTATACCACAATCCCATTCCAAAGTCTAGCTAAACAGAAGAAACAATCTACAGGAAAAATGGTTGCAAAGGGTAAGAAACAGAGTAAGAGGAACCAGGGCTGCAAACAAATTCAGGTTGAATTCAAAGGTTATGTTTCATCCTTCTATCCATAAGGAAAACCTTATTATCATAGAATAAAAATCAGAATATACGAAGAAAGAGATCAAAAAACAAACCTTGGCATCTTCTTCACACAGGTCAGAGGAGGAATCTGAAGAACAAAGGAAAAAACATGAAAAGGGAAAACAGATTGCACAGTGTTCAAGGAGACTTGTAACTAGGGAAACTACAAGGTCAGCTTCAGTCACTGAATCTACATTCAAAGGCACATATGCAATTAATGATGAGAAAAATGATCTTTTTCCTGAAATAGAAGAACTATAAGATATTCCAGAAACTAGAGACTTAGAAAGCACTGAAGAAGAGGATCTTAGCACTGGGCTATCCTAAAAATATGAAATTAAACTAAGGAAACCTCAAGCTTCCATATATTTGAACCTACAGGGTAAAGGAAAGAAAAGGACAGGGTAAAGGAGCTGCAGGGTATTATTAGGAAATTGAAGAAAGAAAAGTCATGTGTATAGCAATGTAATGCAAAACAACAAGAAAAGATTCAAGAATTCAAAAGGAAGAGGAAAGAGAGGAAGGCCTTGCTAAATGAGGTAAGAGAATCCAATATAAAATTGTATTGGAATAATGTGGTGCTAACAACTAAGCCCAAACAGAGGGACACCAGAGCTTCTGTAGTTATCATAAAATGACAGTCCAAGGAAAGTCTTCTACAGTTTTGATTGCTCAATGCTATTACTAAATAGTAAATATGAAAATTTTTGGTTCTTAGTGCTTCATTCAAATAGAACTTTTTGGTATCTCAAATGAACCATCTCAACAACATAGTATTCCTCTTTTTGTGGGATTTGCAAAAATTCATAAAGTTGTCACCTAATCTATATTCGGATGGGTTGTTAAGCATACGATATTATAGGCATTAGATGTGCTCGTATGAGCTTTTAAATACTACAAAATAGTCAATTGATATGATCCTATTGTAAAACTGTAATCTAAAAAAAATATCTACAGGAGTAATTTGTGTGCTTTAAAAAGACATTGAAAAGACTTTATGGGGGTGGATTAGTTGGGAATTCAAGGTCTATTTTTGTAAAGACTCCACTTTCAGACAAAGAAAATATTTTCATATTGGAACTAAATGGAAAAGGCATTTTGATGGTCAGATATTATTTTCATATTAATATTTGTTTCTTTTCTTTCTTGAATGCATTTATTCTGTTGCAAAGCATATGATTTTTTTATTGTGAGTGACACAATGAAAATTTTATTGTTTTATGTTCATAATTAGGATTGTTTTCAAGTACCATGTTCTTATTTCTTAATGATATCTGGGAATGACAAATCCATGTGTGAGTTGACAAATTGGATACTTATATATCTTCCTTTTTTTATTTACCTTACCATCTGATCTGTTAAAGTGTTTGTCATTTACTAAGCCAGTGGGATTTTTATTTTCCTTTTACATTGAGTTATATATTTTATTGAATCCTTGAGCCAACTTTCAACCATTTTCTAAAACCTATTCATAAAACCCTTTATAAAAATAACATTGCAATAACTTGATGATGCCCTAGTTTTCTCTCTCACAGTCAAGTGCAACTTTAAACCATATTATTGTTCCTTTGAAAATCCTTTGTTCCTATAGCCGTCAACCTACTCTCGTTCAGAAAAGAAACCTATGATTTCATTAGTTGAAGATAAAAAAGCTCAACTAAATTGTTCCACCCAAGGAACGGTTTCTCTTTCTACATCACCAGTTCAGCCTATTCCTACAGTTCAAGCTCCCATTATGATAAATCTGAATGTGAATAGGATGGATGCAATTGTTGTAGCCATAAATGCACCATTAAATTTTCCACAATTATTGTATGCCTTCCCACCTAATGATTATATGAAGTACTTTCCAAGATTCAATGGAGAGGGATAATTCACTATTGAAGAACACTTAAACTCTTTCTACAGTTTTGTAGATAATTTTAATGTGGAGCATGCAGATGTTTGGATGAGACATTTTGTGAAAATTTTAGATGGAGAGGCAAGGAAATGGTTTAAAATCCTACCTCCTAATTCAATTGATGATATTGATGCACTATATGATACCTTTTTGCGGCACTTGGGAGATAAGAAAGACTAATTGTATTATATTACTGAGTTTGGTGCTTTGAGAACAAAACAAGGAGAATATCTATCTGATTTTACCAAAAATATTTAATAAAATGTATAGTAAAATTCCAGATGAAATCAAACCCACATAAACATCAACCAAAATTACTTTTTCCAATTCCTTTGATGTTGAGTTTTCTCTGTTGTTGAAAGAAAGAAGGCCTGCTACTCTGAGTTTGGTGCGGGAAGAAGCCAATGAAGTAGAATCTAATATACTAGCAACTGAGAAATTGAAGTCAAGGAGTGACAGAGACAAGAAAAAATAGAGAGAAGAACTTCCTTCTTCTTCTCATACAACATCTCACTCTAAGATGTATGAAATGGCCAAAATGTTGAAAACCTTGACATCTAAAATGGCCAAGTTGAAGATGGAAACAAAACAGCCTAGCAGGCTTACACATGAAGGAGGATACAGAAATCCCAACCAGTTCAAAAGGCCTAACAATGTTCCTCAATTTTTTCCAAGAGAAAGGAGAAATCAAGAAGATCAGGAAGTTTTGCCTCCTTTTCAAAATAATGCAGTGGAATAAGTTGAAGAAACTGATGACACTGAGGAATATTCTACAGTTCATCTAAATGATACATAATTACCTCTGACTCATTTGACACAACAATATTATGAGGATGCTCTTATATTGAATCAGTTTGAGGAAGAAGATGTTAAAGAAATAATCCAGTAAGAACCTAAAATGAAAAAGTATGACCTTAGGTCTACATCAAATTCATCAAAGGTAGATATACCTATTCAAGCCAAAAAGACCAATGCTCCAGTTAAATCAGGGATCAGTAAAGAAAGTTCAAGGACTAAAATCAATGACCAACAAAAGAAACCTGTCAAGGTTAGCACTACAGAGGTGATGTAAACTGAGAAACCAGTTTCTTCTTTCAGCTTGGAAAATGAAATTAATAAAATCAAAATCCCCATACCTCTGGTAGAATTGATAAAAATTGATCCTTTTAGAAAATTTGTCCTCAAAACATTGCAACCTTCTTCTCTTGTTACTTTTAGAGCTACCATAAATATCGAAGATGAAAACCCTACCATAACCATTGGGCTACATATTGAAGATAGGTCTGATGCTTCTCCTCCTTTCTACATATCCATGAACATTAATAAAATCAAAATCCCCATACCTTTGGTAGAATTGATGAAAACTGATCCTTTTAAAAAATTTGTCCTCAAAACATTGCAACCTCCTTCTCTTGTTACTTTTAGAGCTACCATAAATATCGAAGATGAAAACCCTGCCATAACCATTGGGCTACATATTGAAGATAGGTCTGATGCTTCTCCTCCTTTCTACATATCCATGAAAATATTGCATAATTTTTTAATGGATTGAGGAGCTTCACACAATTTCATGCCAAAGGTGGTAATGTAGGAATTAGGTTTAGAAATCACTAAGCCATATCTAGACCTATATTGATTTGACTCCAGAAAATTTAAATGTCTGGGAATTATTAAAGACATGGTTGTTACTTTATCTCAGTTACCTATGAAAAGTGTGGTGTTGGATGTAATTGTGGCTGAAATACCTCCTAAATTTAGGATTCTTTTGTCAAGATCATGGGCTAAGAAAGTGGAGGCACACTACAAATGGACCTCAGTTATGGTACCATACATGTGTTTTTTGGAGAGCATCAAAGATTGTACAGGGAAGTGAGGCTAGCTTACCTGGTAAGCGATCATGAAAATCCTATAAATCATCCTATATATGTTGTTGAAGATGAACTTGGTTCTTCTATTTTTCACATTGGTGACTAGATAACTGAAAACCATGCCTACAGTTGAAGAAAATGCAAAAAACCTAGTATGGAAAATGTTCTTTGATGGGGCTTGTTCCAAAGAAGACTCCGGAGATGGAATTGTTTTTATTTCTCCTACCAAGGAATTTATTCCTCTGTCATACAAATTGGAATTTGATACAACCAACAATATTAGTGAATATTAAGCTCTTCTTCTAGGATTGAAAGCAACCAATAATATGGGTATAGGTAATTTTTTTGTTTTTTGAGATTTTGAGCTTATCATCCATCAAATCAAAAACATTTATCAGACCAAACAATAGATGTTAAAGAAGTATATAAATGAAATGTGGTACTTTGTTGATAATTTCGTTTTGGCCTTCAACATCACTTTTGTACACAAAAATTTGAATCAACAGGCAGATTCTTTAGCACTAGCAGCCAATAATTTTAGAACTCCAAATTTTCCCAATTTAAGATTTGAGATTGAGGTAAGACACAAACCCTCTATACCAGATAACATAAAAAAATTGCAAGTATTTAAATATGATCGGGAAATTAAACAGAGATGGAATTGTATTTATTTCTCCTACCAAGGAATCTCGACTCTCCTCACGCATAAATTGGAATTTGATACAACCAACAATATTAGTGAATATTAAGCTCTTTTGCTAGGATTGAAAGCAACTAATAATATGGGTATAGGTAATTTTTTGTTTTTTGAGATTTTGAGCTTATCATCCATCAAATCAAAAACATTTATCTAGACCAAACAATAGATGTTAAAGAAGTATATAAATGAAATGTGGTACTTTGTTGATAATTTCGTTTTGGCCTTCAACATCACTTTTGTACACAAAAATTTGAATCAACAAGCAGATTCTTTGAAGCACTAGCAGCCAATAATTTTAGAACTCCAAATTTTCCCAATTTAAGATTTGAGATTGAGGTAAGACACAAACCCTCTATACCATAACATTAAAAAATTGCAAGTATTTAAATATGATCTAGAAATTAAAAATTTTTGGAGACCATTGATGGTTCTAATATCTCAATAGATTGGGATAATGAAAATAATGATGTGGAAGTTCATGCTTGAAATATCCTTCAAGATAGTATTGATGGTCATAAAATCATTGAGTTGAAAACAAATCATTTTCCAAAGGGCCTAGTTCCCCTTGAGACATTATTTAACCATAGTAATAGATTGTGATATCCGTCTAGATTCAAATCCTAAAATGGTGAAATTATCCAGGAAATTGCCAGAAAAACAGAGAGAGGTATGTCAATTTGATGAAACAATTTCCATATGTATTTTCCTAGTCTTATGAATACCTTGTTTTTTGATATAGAGATTATGCAACATAATATTCCTTTAAATCTTGGATCCAAACCTTTTAAGAAAAACTAGACAATTCAACTATCACATACCTATAATTGAAAAAGAACTAGAAAGATTGGTGTATGATAAAATTATAGTACCATTGATATACTCAAAATGGGTATCCAACCTTGTAATTGGCCGTGAAAATAATGGAGAGATAAGGCTTCGTGTAGACTTTAGAAATCCGAATAGGTGTTCTCTTAAAGGATAATTATCCATTACCTAAAATTGATCATATTCTACAAAGAGTAGAAGGGGAAAATAATTCTATGCTTGATGACTATTCAGGATATAATCAAATATCGGTGATGGAAGAATATAAGAATAAGACGAATTATGAAAATATGCCTTCTGGATTAATGAATCCAAGATCAACATTTCAGAGAGATATGGATATTGCAGACCACAGAGAAAGATAGATTTTACCATATTGATCCGATGATATTATTTTGTTTTGAACCTCTGATGATGAACACTTACAACATTTGAAGCAAACATTTGAAAAATGCAAGAGGTATGGTATATCATTAAACCCTAAAAATTTCATTTGTCATGGAAGAAGGAAAGTTTTAAGACACATTGTTTCACCAGAAGGAATCAAAATAGATCCCGAAGGTAAAGGCCATTCAATAGATATACATTCCAAGGAATAAGAAGTCTATCCAATATTTCATAGGTAAAATCAATTTATTAAGAAGATTTTATAACAAATTTTGCAAAAATCATCAAGCATATTACTGATATGTTGAAGAAAGATGTAGAGATAAAATGGATACTAGAATAGCAAGGAATCATTTGAAAAGATTAAGAAGGATTTAATTAGGGAACCTGTCCTCATCATACCTAATTACTCTAAGGAGTTTTAATTTCATTTCATGCTTGAAGACACCAAGATATGTTCCAAGTAGTGCAGTTAAATAAATTTTGGTCCAACCCGATTGTGAAGGAAAGAGGGGAAATGGATAACTAAAATTATGGAATACAACTTGACCATAAAGCCCACTTAGTTAATAAAAGGATGAGGTCTTTCCAAATTGATGATAGCATCAAATTGCAAAGCAATTGGATTATATAATTCATCATTTCAGGTTGAGGAAATTGGTTCACAGGTAAGCAATAGATATTATTCCTCACCGTGGTATAAAGATATTATTATCTTTTTTCCTCACAATCTTCAAGATTCCTCCTCGACAGATAATCCAAGTTCAAATCACTTAAATTGAAAACAATGAAATATTTCATTATTGATCAAATATTGTTTTGAAAAGATCCTAATGGAATTATGTTCAGATGTGTTGATGAAGATGAAGAAAAACAATTTTTTTATGATTTACACCAAGGAGTTTGTGGGGGACATGATCACCATTGGAAAGCCACTGCTTTCAAAATTTCAAGAGTAGGATACTACTAGCATGGATTATTTTCTGATATATTTTCTCAGGTGAGGGAATGTGAACCATGTCAAAGTTTGCAAGAAAACATAAACTTATGTCTCTAGCTTTAAAACCCATCATTGTGCATGGACCTTTTCACTGCTAGCCTAGACGCCATTGGAGAAATCCATCCTTCATCTTCTAGATAACAAAAATTGATACTCACATCCACATATTACTTTACCAAGTTGATTGAAGCACTCCCAACCTCAAATGCAATAGATAAGGTAATCATAAATTTTCTCGAAGGGCATATTTTCTCTAGATTTGGTTGTCCTAAGAAGTTAGTTATTGACAATACTCAAGATTTCAAATCAAATTAAATGGTTGACTTTTGGAATAAATATAACATCAATTTGGTCCATTCCACTCTTATCCCTAAGGAAATGGGTTAGCGTTAATCATCCAATAAAAGAATCATAAGGATTATTAAAAAATACTTACATAAAACAAAAGGTCATGGGATTCCAAATTAAAATTTTCCATATGGGATGATTGGATCAGTACTAATAAATCTATTGGACCTTCCCCTTTCCAAATGGTGTATGGATTCCATGAGGTTTCTTACAACTAAATTAGGTTTACATGTTCTTAAATTTATGCAAGAGGAGTTAGAAGAACCCAATGACATTCAAAGGAGATTTTTCCAAATCATAGAGGTTCAACAAAATAGAGAGAAGTTGGATCTCAAAGTTTTTATTAATCAGAGAAAAGTTAAATCAACTTTTGATAAAAAGACAAAGAAGGATATGTTTCAATAGGGAGATCTTGTATTGAGATGGCATTCTAGAAGAGAGGACAAAGCCAAACATGGTAAGTTCGACAATTTATGGTATGGTCCTTCAAAGTAGCTACTATCATGAACAACAATACCTTTCTTTTACACAATTTGGATGATAGTGATATTTTAGGAGGACCAGTAAATGGGACATTCCTAAAACATTACTTCTTTAAAAATCAGGGCCTAAAGTTAAGTTTGTACAATAGTTTTTACTTTTTATCTCAAATAAAGACTCCATACCCAATGGAATTGTTTTTAAATTTTTGTGGTTTTGAATAAAGGATGATAGAGTAGGGAAATAAAGTAGAATAAGAGGGATATGAAGGCACTAGTCAGCAAGTTCTTAAAGTTTCATCATGAAACTTAGTCCCCAGAAGGAGAGCTAGTGTTAGTACTTAACCTTGTTTTTGACTGATTAGGTGTCCTTAATCCTTCCTCTACCCATTTTTCATAAACATTGTTTTTCCCCTTCTTGGATTGAAAGATTGTTTTCATTATTTTATGCACATTTTAATTGTTTTTAAGTTCTAAAAGTTAGGATATGATATAAAAGGATTTCCATCACATCACCTGTCCTTTCCTTCATTTGAATTTTCAAATTTATCAGTGAAAGGGCTTACAAGAATAGCGGATATTCTTGCAGTGCTATGAATAATGATATTTTTGCATGTGCCACCTTCCCGAGATCTTGTTTTAACACTCGAAATCACTGTTAAAGGATGTACATATATCTAAATGATCTATTTCAGGTTTTAATTCTCATGATGATAGCTAACTTGGAGGATCAGGTTGTACTCACCACCTTGACATCAAATCAACACGCCATATTATTATTCCATATGAATGAAATCATAATCCGCCTATTTTTAGTATGCCTATCATTCTATACATGCATTGCAAAACGATAAGTCTTCAATTTCAACAACCTCTTCAAAATTTGGTGATCAAACCCTTGACATCCTCATTAATTTTGTGCGAATCAGACAACGCGGTACCCAAAAAGAGTGGGCAGAGAACTAGATTGGACAAAATTACTCGAAGCCTTTCCTCAAATGGAATATAAGTTTAAATATGCAAGATGGTTTGATTTATTCTCGACATTTTAGGGTCATGAAGAAAATATTTATAAGGACCTTGAACAAAATTTCATGGTTTTGAATCTATGGTTGGTAAAATCCTCATGCACGTGACAGAGCATTCTATTGCTAAATCCTGCATATTTCCAGTGTATGGGGAAAGATTGTGGAAGAAAGAAAATTTAGTTACGGAGTTTGTAAATTGGTTTTTAATTCCAGAAAAGCAAAACCTCAATTGGAGCCAAGGCATCCCACAATAACCGGGTAAGAAAAAGAATGGCATACATTTTTTGCTGATCATTCATGTACATTACATGCATGAAGATTTTCTCCTGCTCATCTCATCATATTGGGATCAAGAATTCATGTGAATGGTCACTACCCTCTTAATCTAATTACCTTATTTCTTATTAAAAATCATATCTAATATGTCTAAGAGGATTCAAACACATCCTGCAACAACAAAGAATAGTCTTTTTCATCAAGGGTTGATCAAAATGTTAGTATTTTCTTTCAACGAAGTTTAGAGGTCTTGGATATGGTTAATTCAGTCACTAAAACCTAAATAATAGGAAACTAAGTCTAAAACTGATAAGGAGAAGAAACCTGGAAAAGGTAAAAATTCTTCTCAAGGCACTGAGGTTTTGATGAAATAAAACTCCCCTACAGCCAGGATTACTCGTGCTAGTAAGAGAGAAAGTTACAGACAGAACAAGAAATTGGTGATTTTCCCATGGGTAAACTTAATGAGAAAATCACTACAAGTCGAGGTAAAAAACTTAAAATTGATGAAGGGACTGATGTCCATTTTGATCTAGACATCAAAGAGGAACCTGATTAACCTGAAGATGACACTACAAGCCCAGTCCAAAGTCCAGCTAAATAGAAGAAACAATCTATAGGAAAAAAGGTTTCAAAGGGTAAGAAATAGAGTAAGAAGAAGAAACATGTATCTAAATACCCTAAAAGAAATTCTACCAAGGTTGCAAACAAATTCAGTCTAAATTCAAAGGTTATGTTTCATCCTTCTATCAAGAAGCAAAACCTTATTATCATATAATACAACTAAGAATATACTAAGAAAGAGATCAAAACCATACCTTTGGCATCTTCTCACAAAGGTCGAGGAGGTATATGAAGACCGTGAGGAAAAAACATGAGAAAGGAAAAAACATTTCACAGTATTGAAGGAGACCTGTAACTAGGGAACCATAAGATCAGTTTCAGTCACTGAATTTACATTCAAAGGCACATATGCAATTAATGATGAGAAAAATGATCTTTTTCTAGAAATAGAACAACTACAAGATCTTCCAGAAACAAGAGATTCAAAAAGCACTGAAGAAGAGGATCTTCGCACCGGGTTGTCCTAAAAATATGAAAATAATCTAAGGAAACCTCAAGCTTCCATAGATTTGAACCTACCTGCTCTAGTAGAATAATATCCAAAATTCAAGGTGGAATAAAGGATAGAAAAGGACAGGGTAAAGGAGTTGCGTATATTATCAGAAAGATGAGGAAATAAAATTCCTTTGTAGAGCAATGGAATGCAAAACAAAAGGAAAAGATACAAGAATTCAAAAGAGAGAAAGAATAGAAGGCCCCCTGCTTAAAGGAGGTAAGAGAATCCAATATAAAATTGTATAGGCATAATGTGGTGCTAACAACTAAACTCAAACAGAAGGACACTAGAGCTTCTGCAGTTATCATAAAATGACAGTCCAAGAAAAGTCTGCTACAAGTTTTGATTGGTCAATGATATTACTAAATAGTAAAGATGAGAATTTTTGGTTCTTATTTCTTTATTCAAATAGAACTTTTTGGTATCTCAGATGAACCATATCAACAAGTCAGTATTCCTTTTTTGTGGGATTTGCAAAGCTTCATCATGTTGTCACCTAATCTATATTTGGATGGGTTGCTAAGCATACTATACTATAGGCATTATAAGTGCATGTATGAGCTTTTATCTCCTAGGAAATAGTCAATTGATATTGTCCTATTAAAAAACTGTAATCTAAAAAATAAGATCTACAAGAGTAATTTGTGTTCTTTAAAAAAGACATTGAAAAGACTCTATGAGGGTCGATTAGTTGGGCATTCAAGGAATATTTTTGTAAAGACTCCACTATAAGACAAATACACATTTTCATATTGGCACCAAATGGAAAAAGGCATTTCATGATCAGATCTTATTTTCATATTATTATATGTTTATTTTCTTACTCGAATGCATATTATCTATTACAGTAAAGCATATGATTTCTTGATTATGAACAAAGGAAAATTTCACTGTTTTATGTTCATAATTAAGATTGTTTTCAAGTACCATGTTCTTATTTCTTAATGATATTTGGAATGAGAAAGCCACGTGAGTTGGACGAATCGATACTCATATATCTTCCTTTCTTTATTTAGCTTACCATATGATCTATTAAAGTGTCTGTCATTTACTAAGCCAATGGGGTGTTTATTTTCCATTTACATTGAGTTATCTATTTTATTGATCCTTGAGCCATTCAATCCATTTTCTAAAACCTACTAAAACCCTTTACAAAAATACCATTGCAATATCTTGATGATTCCCTAGCTTGCCTTCTCACAGTGAAGTGCAATTTTAGGGACTAAGAGTTATTATTATTATATATATACATGTGTGTGTGTGTGTATGTGTGGCCATAAAATTCTTATTTCCCACTCACTTTGTTGATGACTCATCCTTAATTCCAAAATTAATGTAACAATTGATCGAGGGTTCTATTCTTTGTTTGGAAAAAATTTCATAGGTTGTTAGAGTAGTGGTTCATGAGGATAAAATATAGACCCGTAATTTGGAGGACTTCCACATTAATCATTTGGACCCCCTATTTCACCCAAAGATATTGGGGAGGTTTGGGTATGCCTAGCATCTATATTAAAGTCCAAGCCATGTGTGTGAAATATATTCTTAAAACCTTGGAGGGATATGATATATAGAAACTATTATTGATCAGGAATTGTATCCATGTGTTTATCTTTCCTTAGCCCTATTTCCTGGTCACCAAGAATAACAAATTTGGGGTGATCATAGCCATTCTCAAAAGGTAAATTATTTAGACAAATTTGTGTTAGAGGGAATTTGACATACAATTTTGGAAAGTTAGCTCTTTAAAATGTAGTGTGATGGGTCATGTTCCTTTTGGAGGGATGGGAATGGTACATAAAATCATTTTTAATGTGTGCCAAATAAATTCAATGGTTTGGTACAACACACTTCCAAAGTTGTCCCATGGTTGAAGAATAGGCGGGGCTTGAGGGTTTTTCTAGGGCATTAATTGTAGAGGTATCTAGTGCATTTCAAAATATCATCTTCTTTCAAGCACAAAGTATGGAAGTGTATTTTTCTTCATTAATTATTTCCTATCTAGAGAAATCTTCATAAATTCAGTGTTACAAATGCTACATGTAGCTTGCATTAAACATGATTTTTAGAGTTGTCACTCTGTCAAGATTTTTTGGGAATCATTTTAGGATAAATTTCACTTCCTTTTACTTCCTTTCTTTTGTGGAACGTGAATTTATTTATTTTTTCATCAAAGCCAAGTGGATTTCAACTAAAATACTCTATAGGGTGTGAAAGGAAATAAGGTCCTCCAACTCCAGATCCATAACATTTTGTTGGACCACCCATGATAATTATATGTGAGACACAACCATAAAATGGGTGCTATGTTCTTAATAATGGATCTACTTCTTGTAAACCTGAAAGTTGTACATAGTTGAATATCTCTTACTTATCACTCATATTACATGTAATCTTTGTCCTAGATAGAACAAAGGAAATTTGATGTCTATGTGTTTTGTACATAAATTAATTAAAAAAAACTTGTTTGTGTACATATTTGGAAGGTGATGGGTCATCTCAATCATTCTACTACTTCTAGAAGTAGGATGTGGATATTGATGCACTACAAGGGAATCCACTACAATAACAAAAAAGCATTAAAAGGACATGGTTAGTTATTATTCATAGCATTGTTTCATTAGTATGAATATTATTACTATGTTTTTTACTTACAGGAGTAGTGGGCACCATTGGTTGGATTGTCTTCAGTTCCTCTCCTCTTCAAGCACCCTCATGCACTATGAAATTCTCTGCCATTGAAACAAGGAAATTTATAAGTACACCATCTAAATGAAATATTTATGATCATAATATTATACATTTTATTTTAAAGACACAAATATCGTGATGGGTTTGTGAAACACTAGTATCATGGGTTGTTTTCCACCATCGCCAAAATGAAATGGTGTTTATTTCCTTCTTAAAACAAATAGACACATAATTATTTGATGGTTAAAATCAATCGTCAATATATTTGACAAGTAATCAACAACTACAATCTTTTCATTTTAATTACCAACTCATCCGGTTAGATTGTGTTTTTGATCCCTTCCTTTGTGGATTTTCCACCACAGCTTGAAAGATAAAATTGAAGTCGAGCATCAAGTCTTATTTTGTGGTGGTAGTGTTGAATCTATCCCCATGCATCGCATGGCATAAGATATGGATTTTTCCTTACCGGATGAAATTAGATAAAACTTGCATTATGGTATGTATAATATGAATAAATTATTTGGTACTTACAACTCTAGATTTTAATCTCAGGTAACCACCTTGGAAAAGTTTGTGTTTCCCTTGTTTTTCTAGTCTTTCCTTAGCTTTGAGTGTGTGGGATCCTACTAAAATTCCTTTTCAAGTATGTTATAAGATACCACGATTTTTTCTATAGAACTAAACACAATTCAACATATTCAATTGAAAATATCATATATTACCTTCCAAGGCCATGTGGATGTCTTCCTTTGTTTCTCAATGCTCTCCTTTACATCCTCCTATATATTATTTTATTCCTGGGATTCATTGTATCTTCAAGTAAACGAATTTTCTATCCACCAACAAGTTGATGGAGAGTGTTCCCTAGATTTGAACATGTGTTTCCCCAATATAGCAATGCTCTAGTTGCATAGAATTAATATCCCTATGAGATTTTCCCTGTATACCCTCACATGCACAATCTACTATGTGTGGTGGGAGCATCTCATGGGACCCAGGAGTTTCATTCCTCTAAGCTACAAATGGAGAGGAAAATAGCCTCACATGTATGTGGCTCATGATAGGACATTGTGGGGTTTGTGCATCACTTCCAACGGCCAGTGGCTCCCATGACCGTGTTGTCTTGTCGATCCAAAAAAATTCCTATAAAAATAAATTAAAAAAAAAAAAAAAAAAAAAAAAAAAAAAAAAAAAAAAAAAAAAAAAAAAAAAAAAAAAAAAGTACTCAACACCTTGGAAAAAGATAATTTCAGATAATAAGCTCTTCGAGAAACCTTTACCCCACTTAAATGTTCAAGCACAAGATGATTCAAAATGAAAAAATGTCTCCCTGGTATATATAGAAGACTAGGAGGCACAAACCAGCGCCTAAAGCCTACATAAATAAAATAGCATTACTAATATAATATGCCCCACTATAGTAATGACAATATTAGGGCTTACCATGCCCTCCCCTTGAGACAAGTGTTAACGCAACGCTGAGTAACTCGATGCTTTTGTATAAAAGACTAATTTTCCCAAGTGGAATATTTAGCCCGTAATTTCCTCCATTTAATGAGATACCAAATCGATCTATTCCTTTATCGCTTAATTTTGTGTGTCATGATGGCTTCATGCTCCAATATGATTTTTCCTTCCTCATCAAGTTCTCGAAATATATTTTTAACTAGGATATTGTCACCAAATACCTTCTTTTTTAAGTACGAACATGGAAAAACTCCGGGTGTACTCGTGAAGACGCAGCTCCAATTTGTATGCCATAGTACCAATCTTTTGCAACACTCATAAGGGCCATATTACTTTGGTGATAATTTATTATCCTTCTTGGCTTTGATTCTGAGGGACATCTCTGGTTGTATGTTTGTAGCATTAAAAACACCCAACTCTACTTCAAAACTTCTTTCACTACGATGTTGATTTTCTTGTTGTTTCATGCGATGTGCCATGGTCGTTGTCCTTTAAGATTTGGAGAACTTTGTTGTTGATTCTCTCACATTCCACTTCTTGAACCTTGGATTTTTCTTTAGAGAAGAAGTGATGGAAGTAGGGTGGTATCCATAGCGCCATAAATGGTGTCATTTTTGTTTAGCAGAAAGGAAGTGTTATACCACCATTCCGCCATGGGCACCGACAACTATCAGGTTTAATTTATCAGAGACAAAGCTTCGAAGGTAGCCTTCCAGACATTTGTTCACTATATCCTGCTTTGTTCATCGATCTGAGGGATGATAGGATGAGCTATGAGCCAATTGAGTACCCAAACAAGAAAATAATTTGTCCAAAATTGTCCGAAGATGGGATCTCTCACACTTACAATAATCTTTGGCTGCCATGAAGCTTTTGAACTATCTCCAAGAATGCGCAATTGTACTAGCTTTGAAGGGATGAGAGAGTGCATGCGGTACAATTTTGGTCAGTCTATCAATCACCATGATTACACTCTTTCCTTCTATACTTTGGTAACCCTATGATGAAATCCATGGAAACCTCCTCCCAAGCAGCAGACTTTGGATGAATAATGGTTGTAAAAAAGACCTCAAATTTAATTACTCTAATCTTATTTTATTGGCAAACCAAACATTCTACCAAACGTTTGAACATCAGCAAGGCTTTTAAGCACATCCTAAAAAAATCCTCTTCACTCTCTAAGGGCTTCTTGACTCTATGGTAGGTTTTCAAAAATCTCGAGTGCCCTCCTACTGGAGAGGTGTGCAATTCCAATAGTACCTTTTGTTTGAGTTGGGAGTTCTTACATAAATATAAGCGATATTTGTACCATAGTGAATCATTTTTCCAGGTAAATGTATCTGATGCACTGGAATCCTACTGCAACCTTTGAATGAGAGTCCACACTTTTTCGTCATTCCTCCATTCATCCCTTGCTTCTATTAACCAATCAGGTTGGATGATCGAGATAGCACAGAGAAAGGCCTCAACATCTTCATCCTTTCCTGAGAGTGCACCTGCCACAACATTTTGCTTCCCCTTTTTATAGAGGATTTCAAAATCATAACCCAATATCTTGGTTACCCATTTTTGTTGTTCTTATGAAGATAGTCTTTGTTCCAAGAAGTATTGAAGACTACCATAATCTGTTTTGACCTTAAAGTGCCTATCTATTAGGTAAGGATGCCATTTATTCAATGCATGTAGTATTGCCATCATTTCCTTCTCATAAATGGGTTTGTGTAAGTCCTTTCCCTTGAGTGGTTGACTTTCAAAAGACATGGGCCTTCCTTCTTGCATTAGGACAGCACCAATTCCATTTTCCGAGGCATCACATTCCACAATAAAGGTTTTTGTGAAGTCTGGATTGGTCAAGACAAGAGCTTTACACATCACCTCTTTAAGTTGTTCAAAATATTTAGTTGCCTCTGGAGTCCATGAAAATGAATCCTTCTTAGTTAGTGTCGTTAAAGGTGTTGTTATTCTTCCATAGTTACGAACAAACTTGCGGTAGTAACCAGTCAAACCCAAAAATCCTCTAAGATTCTTCAATGTTTTGGGAATCGTCTAGTCCATCATGGCCTTAATATTGTTAGGTTCTACCTTGACACCTTCATGAAATACAATATGACCCAAATAATCTACCTCCTTTACTCCAAAGAAACATTTGGATGGTTTGGCATATAGTTGTTGCTTCTTTAGTAGTTGTAGCACCTTGTCAACATGTCGCACATTATCCTCCCAAGACTTGTTATAGATTAGTATATCATCAAAAAATACTAACACAAATTTTCGAAGGAAGGGCTTGAAAATGGAATTCATCAACCCTTGTAATGTGGAAGGTGCACTTGTAAGGCCAAAAGGCATGACCAAAAGTTCATAATGGCCTTCATGAGTTCGGAATGTTGTTTTTGGGATATCTTCTTCCTTCATTCTGATCTGATGATACCTTGAACGAAGATTCAATTTTGTGAAATATATTGCTCCATGTTGTTCATCTAACAATTCATCAATGACGGGAATGGGAAACGTATCTTTAATAGTGATCTTGTTGAGCTCTCTATAATCTGGACACATACGCCATGAGTTATCTTTCTTGAATACCATTACCACTGGTGCAGAGTAAGAACTTTGGCTAGGTCTAATAATGC
>SNQJ01S0111107.1:0-28873 GCA_010110895.2 Picea sitchensis | reverse complement strand
TCACATGTGTTGATTTTCCACAATATTTTCCCCAATTTGAGTACATGTTTGGGGAAGAATTTCAGGAACAATTGGACCCATCCATTTTGTCTTTGACATCTTTTATCTTTGAGATAGATGAGTCTTCCATGTCTTATACCATGCCCTATGAGATTAATCCAGGGAAATTTTTACATATAAACTCTGGGCTAGATGCAAACCAACAGAAATAGTTAGTAAGTATACTTAAAGAACAAACAAGAGCATTCACCTGGGAATACACTGACAGGAAGGATATACACCTTGACACAACCCTAGAGAAGGATGAACCCAACACTCAAAGATATAGTAAAGGAGGAGATCCAAAAGTTATTAAATGTCGGATTTATTTATCCCATATATGACAGTAAGTGGGTATCCCCGCTTGTAGTGGTTCCAAATAAAGTGACCAAGAAATGGAGAATTTGTGTTGATTTCTGGGAACTCAACAAAGCCACTTTAAAGGATTACTTTCCTCTTCCTTTCATCGACCAAGTTTTGGATACCCTATCTGGAAAGAAATATTTCTCCTTTTTAGATGGGTACAGTGGGTACAATGAAATTCTCATAGCACCTGAGGATCAGGACAAGACAACCTTTACTTGTCCTTGGGGAACCTATGCCTATAGGGTCTTACCATTTGGATTGTGTAATACTCCTGCTACATTTCAACGAGCAGTGCTAGGGATATTTTTTGATCTTATTCATGATTGTGTGGAGGTCTACATGGGTGACTTCACATTTTATGGAAACACTTACCAGGAATCCTTAGATAACTTAGAAAAAGTCCTTATCAGATGCCAAGAAATGAACCTATCTCTAAGTCATGAAAAATGTAAAATGTTGTTAACTTAAGAAGTGGTTCTAGGACATCATGTTTCATCTGAAGGGATAAAAGTTGATCCTGCAAATATTAAGGTCATCGTCAAACTTCCAACCCCCAAGACTCGGAAAGAGGTGAGAATCTTTCTTGGACATGTCGGATATTACCAGAGGTTTATTGAAAATTTTACGAAGATTGTTGCACCCATGTTTGGATTGCTAAGAAAATATGTTGATTTTGTTTGGACTGAACAGTGTCAAACTGCCTTTGAAACCCTGAAATCTAAGATGTCTATGGCACCAGTTCTTAGAGGGCCCAATTGGACTCTCCCATTTTACATATCTACGGATTCCTCCAAAACTGAAATAGGAGGGGTATTGGGGCAGAAATAAGACCAGCAGTCCTATGCCATTTATTTTGTAAGCAATAACTTATCCCCTAGCGAGCTAAACTACACAGTTACTGAGAAGGAATTCTTGGCAGTAGCTCATGCTATCAATAAGTTTCGTCATTACATTACAGGTTACGAAGTATTTGTACATACATACCATTCTGCCATTAGATTTCTCATGAATAACCCCATAACTAATGGACGAGTGACTAGGTGGTTCCTGCTATTGCAAGCGTTTAACATCACCATTCTTTACTAACCTGGAAAGGAGAATTTGGTAGTTGATTTTATTTCACGAATAAAAAATGAGGATGATGATATTCCTGTAGATGATATTTTCCTAGATGAGCACCTTTTTTCCCTCTCTTTAAATACCCTGTGGTTTGTAGATATGGAAAACTATATGGCTACTAGGAAGTTATCGTCTCATTTGTCACCTCATGAAAAGCATAAAATTATCACACAAAGTGCTAATTACTCTTGGGTTGGCCATGACCTTTTTCGCACAGGTCCTGATTTGATTATTCGTATATGTATCCGAGAGTATGAGGTACCATAAATACTATGAAGTTGTCATGATGGACCATGTGTTGGCCATTTTTCTGACAAACGTACAACATATAAGGTGTTACATTCAGGTTACTATTGGCCTAGCATTTTCAAAGATGCTGCCAAGTATGTGAGGAGTTGTGATAGTTGCCAAAGGATAGGAAGACCTACGTCAGTGGAAAAAATTCCCTTGTGTGCCCAAGTTATGATAGAAACTTTAGAAAAATGGGCCCTTCACTTTGTAGGACCAATTTCTCCCATGTCCCGCAAGAAGAACTATATTTTGGTGTGTACAAACTATGTCACTAAGTGGGTAGAGGCAAAATCCCTATTTAGGGCTACGGAAAAATCTGTTGTCGAATTCATTTATGAAGACATCTTTACCCGCTTTGGTGTCCCTCGTGAAATTGTTACAGACCAAGGCTCTGAATTCACTTCCAAGCTGATGAAAGAGCTAATAGAGAAATATGGTATTAAACATTGTAAATCTTATCCATACCACCCGTAAGATAATGGTTAGGTAGAGTCTACAAACAAAGTTATGGAAGTTATATTGACCAAGACTTTTCAATTACATCATTGGGATTGGGATGATAGGCTTCCAGAGGATTTGTGGGCATACCAGACCACCTGGAGAAACACCACTGGGCATACCCATTATGAGCTAGTGTACTGGAAACAAGTACTTCTACCAATAGAATTCCAAGTAAGGACCTTCTGCATTGCCACAAAATTGGGATTAAAATTAGATGAGGCTCAGAAACAACGAGCCCTACAATTGAATGAGTTGGATGAGATCAGACAAGATTCCATCCAATGAACAATGTTAGACCAAAACCAAAGGAGAAAGTGGCATGAAAAGTTTATTAGGAAGAAACACTTCCAGCCTGGTGACTGGGATTTGTTGTTTGATTCCTGATTTAAAACCTTCAAAGGAAAACTCACCACCTGGTGGTTGGGTCCTTACGAGGTAGTCACTATATATGACAATGGAGCTATGAAAATCAAAACAATTGATGATGGACAAGTATCCTTTGTAGTAAATTGACACCGACTCAAATTTTATCATAAGCCCATTTCCAAATAATACTTTCTACAGGCCATGTCAACTGACAAGGCATTGGCATTAATATATGGGGAAGTCCCCCCTTATTCTTGAATATTTTCTGAATTTTCTACTGTACATATGTAAATATTTTTTGAATTTTTTTAATAAGCAATTCTAGAGATTTCTATAGGTATTTATTTCATTAGGAGTAGACAATTTTAAGGAAATATAAAAGAAGGATTTTTATTCAAAACATTGTTACACTTGAACCTTGTTGTCTGCTAAGCATCAAATGAATATTGACTTACAGTAATTAGCCATATTTTTGAAAAAATGTTCATCTTCTCTTTTTATTAAGGCATTTTAAAAATAATTTGCTCTTGAAAATATTCACCAATATATAAGGAAATGATACCGTAACCATCAATCTTAGAGGTCTCTCGTATAGTTTTCCGAAAAAACCTAAGTAAGTGAGTAAAATATCTTTATTAAAATGTAACAAGGAGGTCTGATTAGCGGTTATTCATGGTAACATAACAATAACTTACAAAAGAATAAAGTGAGTTGAGCCTAGAGATACCTTTCTGTTCTTTCTCAATGGTACCTTCCACTACACACTAAATAGCTTGATTATATCATATCTTTAGATAGACCACGTCATCTTAAGTACCCCTTACATCAGGACAATCACTAAGGAATATAACAAAAATTCATCCTCTAACATAAATACCATCCCAGTTGAAAAAAAGAGAAAGAAAAAGTTGTTTTCGGAGTTCTCCCCCCATCTTCTTGCACAAATCAATCTTATACTAAAATCTTAAAAGATGGAGGGCTAGTCTCTGAGGGTGGAAGAAGCTAACCTGCCATGATACTGAATAGGTCTGTTGGCAGAGGGTACCGGCCTGTGGTATGACTAGGTAAACTCATCGAAGTACTAAACAGGCTTGCTGGTAGCAGGGCATTCTACCTAGTGAGGATGGTAATCTGACAAAAAATAAATAATAAATTTAAACTTGTCCTGATGTACGAAATTAATTGTAGACAAAGCTGACATGAAATATGTATGGTTAAGATAAGGTTAATGAACTCCATAAACTTTCCATTGGGAAATAACTATGAGACTATCTTGAAACTATCTTTCCTACCTCTTCTTATCTATATATAGGATCTCTTATCCTATAAGTGGGGCCATATTTTAATCGTCTCGTCAGACCAATCCATGAAATTTATCTCTTCACTTAACAAGTTGTAAATCTTCGGCTATTGGGAGAACTCACTGGTTTCCTATATTTTTTATTGTGAGGTATCACAATACTTAGGTGTGGGGGAGGGGTTCATGAGTTGAAAAATGATCACTTCCTAGAGAAGTAAATATTTGTAAAAATTTATGTATTGTTTTCATGATACAAGTTATTACATCAGCACTAATTTTATTTTGGAAATTCTAAATCCCCTATGTGCTACAAATTATTGTACATATCCTTAACAAGCCACTTTATTGATTTATTTTTGTTACAGGTTGTTCATTATAGGATTGAAATTACATGTCTTATGCAAGTGGATTGAGTAAGCATGGTGGAAAAATCAATAACAATGGAACACTCTGCCTCTGCTCTTAATCATTGTGACTATAAAAACCATTCCAAGATTGCAGGCTATCCATTACAGGAGGTAAAAAATGCATTTAACACAGAGGTACCATATGAAGTGTTGTATGAGGTGTCGTATCAAGTGTCGTATGAGGTGTCAAATGAAGTGCCATATGAATATACACACTCGTAACTGTCCATAATTTCAAGTAACTGGAAATCAATGACATTCAATTGAATTGGTTTAGGGAAATCAATATTGAGGATGCAAACCTTAGACATTTTCATGATCAAATGTCCAAGTCAAAAGACTTGGACATTGATCTAACTTCGCATCACTAAGACTTCCCCCAAAAACAAGCCTTCAAATTCGAATTTGTTCACACATGGCAACTCATGCGCGCTTGTGTGCAACCAATTCCACCCTAGGCGCATTCAAAAATGGGATTGGGTTATCATATTATTCCAATTCACCTCTTCCATTTTCATTTTCCCTTGCTTTAAAACACGCTCAACCTCTGTTTATTTGTTCCTCTGTTCAAATTGCGCTCGACCTATTTTCAAATTGTTCCATTCCTTGGCCCGATTGCACCCTCTCCTGGTGAATTTCACCTATGTTCATTTCTTCATACCATCACGATGCCCAAATGGTATGAACCATATTCCTATGGAGACCTCTTCACCATCCTTGATTTTGCACAGTGCACGGAGGTGTTTCTGCCCGCAAGTTGGCGACCATTTCTATCCAACTTGAAGGGCCACGATGATGGCATATCAATGCAATTCGCCCTCAATTTTTATGGGAAGACAACACACATGGGGTCTCTCACCTTTGGGGTCTCAAAGGAATCCATAGTTGTAGCCACGAAGCTTCCAAGAGTGGGAGATAGATGGTTTAAAAACCAGCAGTTCTTGTGCTCAAGCTATAATAGGGTTTTTAAACTAGAATTCTAGAACATCTCTGGAGCTAAAGGATACTACAAGGAGTGGATAAAATAATATTTGATCAAACCTCTCATACTCATCACCAGGTTGATCACATGTGAAGGTAGATATTCCACCTTTAAAGCCTATCATTTTAGATTGTTAGCTCACTTCCAGTTCAATAAACCATTGAATTTTCCATACTAGTTTTTAAAGATCTTGACGAAGATGTCCTCTCAAGTGAGGATGAATGAAACCAAACCCCACAAAATCCTCTTTCACCATGGCCTAATCAAACTCCTTGTTTTAGCCAAATTGGAAAAACAGGGGCAAACTTGGGATGCATTCATTTATCAATTTGCAAACCCTCACTTGACAATCAAGAATAGAAAAAAGACATTGGATCTAAGGACTATTTCTCCATCCAAACCCCACTCTCTAAGGACTCCAAACCCTCCTACACAAGCCATTTCATTATCGGAACAAAAATTCAAGAAGCTTGTTGAAACGCATGTAGCCTCATCAGGCAAAAAGACCAAGAATCTTATTGTTAACCCCCCCCGATGCCTTCAATATCTCTTGATCCTACACCCAAAAATATCCAAGAAGTAATTCAAAATGAATTTACTATAGTTCCCACCAATAGGAGAGGAGCTAATTGATTCAATAGAGGACCCTTTCAAAAGAGTACCCGGAGCACAAGAGGAAAACCTTATGCAAAACCCCTAACTACTTCGGATCCTATCCAAGTGTTCTTCAATCTTGAGAGTCCTCACAAAAGACTTAGGGAGGTGACCATAGATGAATTGAAGTCACAAATAAAGACAAAATCCAAACCTACTTCTCCTCATCAACCCCCTATTATTCCTACCTCACCGATGCCTACCCCAGATCCTAAGAATGACAGACACTACATCTTTCAAAGTATCTAAGCCTTCCTATGAGATAACTGATCGTGCTCCAACCATTGAGAAGCTACAAAAAGAGATTTTTTAGCTGCTACAACAGTTGGAATATAGGAAGACTATGGACACACATCTTCACCACGATCATGCAGTCCTCCAAGCAGAGGTGAATTCCCTTCAAAGATTGGTTAACGAGATGAACAAATCCAACGGAAACCTTAGGGAATAATTGAAGAAACACAATAGGCACAAGACCAAATATTCACAGCAAGAAGGAGAAGCTTCTAAAGTTTATCCTCCTTAGCAAGCTTAGTCATGATGGGCAATTTATTTTTGTTTTCAGTGGGACTTACAAAATCAGGTGTGGGAATAGTTAAAAAAATAAAAAAATCTTAGGTGTGGGGGTAATGTTGGGCCCATGATATGACTGATTTAATGACATTGACTAGATCCTTTTTGGCCTAATATGTATATGCGTGTTCCTGTTTTGAATAGTTTTTGTGTCAAATCGCTATGATTCACACTAGGTATGCATGATTCATGTTTTGTGATGACTTTGAGTTTAAATCAACATGTTTTTATGATTCCCGGGAACTAATTCGCGTTTTGTGTGTCACAGGGAAAAATCGCAGCTTGTTTTTGCATCTGGTACTCCATCCAGCACTCAGTCCAATACTCCATCCTGCAAAAAAAACCATGGGCAATTTGGCGGTTAGCATATTGATGGCCAACGATGGGTGAATCAAAGACATGATTCACCCATATTGTTTTTGTTTGGACTGAGCAGTGTCAAACTGCCTTTGAAACCCTGAAAGCTAAGTTCTCTGTGGCACCATTTCTTAGAGGGCCCAATTGGACTCTCCCATTTTAAATATCTATAGATGCCTCCAAAACTGCAAAAGGAGGGGTACTAGGGTAGAAAGAAGACCAGCAATCCTATGCCATTTATTTTGTAAGCAAGAACTTATCCCCTGTCGAGATAAACTACAAAGTTACCGAGAAGGAATTCCTGGTAGTAGTTCATGGTATCAATAAGTTTCATCATTACATTACAGGTTACGAAGTATTTGTACATACAGACTGTTGTTCCTGAGTCTGTACTTAAGGCTCAAAAGTACAGTGTCAAGGCATCCAAAAGTAGGTGAAAAATGGGTAAGAGTGTAACGTCAACCTTTGGTATAGGAAACTAGGGAATATTTCTACGTTCGCGTCATCTAGCTTCCAACTATTCCTGAGTAGTGATATCTTGTTCAATGTCTGCCCATGAACGTTCAAGTTCCTCTCGGTTATTGGCAGTTTTCAAGATTATGTCAAAAAGATTTAAGGCAATATGTGTTTGGTTCGATAGTCCGGGTTCGATATTAGGCTGTGTTGCTGCAGGGATAGTCATGGAGGAACAGTAAGATTAGGAAAGGGTTTAAAGAGAGATTAAATGATGTCTTGATTTGGTCGAAATAAAGAGAATTTTACGTTTTATGGAATAAAATGGAAATGCAAATTGAATGCTCTTTCCCGTAACTATATTATATTTTAATATTAGGGTGTGATGTGAAAGAGAAACATTTAGGTGCATATAACGCGAGGTTCTTGTCAAAGAGAAAACTCACATATAAACAGAAGAGGAAATTAGTAATAAAATAACTGACATAGCAAAGAATATATGTAGAATTCTGAAAGTGCAGATTGGTCTTACACCCGCTGATAGCTGGTGCAGAGGAAAGACAATAAACAAATACAGAAAACCAAAATCCTTTTGTTATAGTAGTGGTTGTACTAAAGTATAACAAAGCACATCAATTATGGACAAATGGAATGAAATGAAACGTGAAATACAAAGAAACAAACTTGTAACACAGTCTTGACGGAATCGAGAATCTCCAGATTTGCTTATATTAACTTCTCCAATGCAAAACTCTATTACAATCGACACAAAAAAGTTCCAGCCTCGTTTATTTCTTTCTGTGATATATTTATACAATTTTACAGATCAATTAGAATCTCAACGGTTACACAAAGGTGGTTACAACAGAGAGGAGTGCAATCGCTCCCTTTCTCCCGCTCTATTATCACTTGGTGCCAGGTGCTCGTCTTCGCGCGGATTCGGTGTAGGCAATACATCTGTCCACAAACTGAGATACGAGCTGCGAAGGTTTCGCTTGACAGCTGGCCTCGACAAAGTAACATTCTCGGGCTAACTGTTTCAGCTTGTCCTCCATTTGTGCATCGACGATGTCGAGGGCACTTAGCTGCACGCTGGACTGGATCAAATGCTTATCAACTCGAACCATGTCTACCCTGTCCATCTGAGAGATATCGGCCAAATCTCTCTCCTCCTTCTCTTTCAGATCAAGCAAGATTTGTTCTATATTCATTTGTATTAATGTTTCGGCATCACCTCCAGTATCCATACCCAACAACTCGCCCTCTATAGAATTGAAGGCTTCTTCTAATGAATTGGTCACTTTTTGGGCCTGTTCCTTGCCCAGGGCAATGTTATGGTCCCAATCCTTCAACAAAATGTTACCTCTAGTTTGTTTTGGGAGGGCGAGTCTGGGAGAACCTGCCGAAACCCTATCATCCGTGGCTATCACCGCCTCCTAGAAGGCGACCCGAGCCGCTCCTGCATATCTTTCTCTGTCAGTCAGGTTCTCGGAAACCCGATGCATGAACAGACAATCCTCTCGGATTGTTCCTACTTTGGTGAGAAAACTCTGTTGTGCAGAAGAGATCTTGCTCCGAATCTGGGTCACTCAGGATTTAAACCCCTCGACATCGATCACTCTACTTTCAGCGATCTCTACCTAAGCCTGCAGCTCTGCAATCATAGTCCTATGTTGACCAGCCTGCACCCGACCGTCTTAGATCATTGAATGCACTTGTTCCAACTTGGCTTTGAGCACTTCTATTTCCTTTTTATCAGCTAGTCGGGCCAGTTCTATTTCCCCACTCACCTGACCTTTAGCGCTTTCTGTGGCCGAAGCTACTCTGGCCTCGAGATTTTTGATCAGGCAATTCTTTCTTTTGAGATGGTTTTTTAACATCCCGACCGAGAATTGATTCGTCGATGCATACGCTCCTAGCGTTCCTGCGATCTCCGTGGTGAATTCCTCATTCTTTTTGTTCTTTCCATCAGTCATAACCTTGAATTTTTTAGCAGTCGATCCTTCGTCCTGGTAGATATCCCTTTTCACCACCGATTTCCTCTTTTTGTCAAAGAAGAACTTGTTTGGGGTAAGTTCTTCTGCTCTGATAGGCCTCAGTTCCTCATCGAAAATCCATCCTTCTTCTATATTTCCTTGCATCGACTGCAAGGGGGTGACAGAATTGATGGGTTCCCTGATCTGTTTCGTTGTATTTCTTGGGGTGACAACCGAGTCCTTCTTCTTCGGAGGTTCAAAGGTCTTCGTCTCAGTTTCTGGATTCAGGGTCTCTGGCGAGTGCGGATTTTGTGCCTCTGTTTCGGGCTTATTCTTTTTCTCCCCCTCATTATGGATTTTTCCTGAACCAGAAGTTTCTTCTTTGGAGCCTTCAGCATCCTTCGCTTTTGTCTCAAAAACGTCTGGGCTCACTCCTCGTAACACAGAAGGAAGACAAATTCATCTGTTTTCCTAAAATTTCAATACATAGGCCTTGTCTTCGGGTGCTAAAGATCGGATCCGAACTAGCACTTCCCCATAAGACCTTGCCCCTCGGAAAATGTCATCCGGGGGAGAAAACTCATGTTCAAACCTCTTCATCCCACAATTAGCTAAATGGTTGCTTATAATTTTCTGAGGATCATGTTTTTTATACTCAATGGAGACCAAAATCAGGTCTTCCAAGGCTGCAGCCTCAGCTTTGGCATGCCCGAAATCCAATAAAGAATAAGAATAAGAATTTATCTGAACAGGGAAAAATGACCATACCTTCTTCGAGGATGCTTTGAGTTCTTTACTCACCCCACCAATCACTGTTTGTTGGGCAATCTCGCGACAAGACAGATTGTCGAGGATGAACAATGGTAGTGCAAGCGGGGGAACAACAGTTCCGAACACTCTGAAATAGGAAAACTTTGCTTCTACGTACCAGTTCACTATACCACTCAGATTTGCAACAATGTTGTCTGAGATACGAGGTGGCGAGTGACCAAAAATGGTGATGTGCAGGGGCACCATCACCCAGTTGAAAACTTCGTAAATAAATTTGTCCGCTTTATTCTACCACAGTTTGTCGTGATACTCATGTACAGGTTTTTCTTGGGCTGGATTCCAAGCCCAGCTCATCAAGGGGAATGGTGTCATGGAACATACCTTGTCCATGATATACACATACATGAAAAATGAGGATGGTCTCCCACTTGCCTTCTACTCCCGATACTCTGTGACCCGGTTGGCCAAACTGTCCGAGAGTATCTTTGCCCAATTAAACGAGCAACCTTCTGCAACCTGAAACATGAGAGGCACCCACGCAATGTAGAAATGCGTTGTGTCCTCCCTTCTAAATAAACGACATGTCATCATTGCCACATACTTATATTGTGGCTCCAGTGAGGCGATTGAATACACGCCCTGGTCGTTTTCTCTGAATTTCGCGGAGCACGAAACCCAATCCTTTATCAAACCGAGCATGGTTTTGTCATATTCAGTGCACTCCTTCTATTTGAATTTCTCAAGGAATTCAGCATCATACATGTATTCAGATGTTGTCGGGAGCTTATACATGGTTTGGATGTGCTCTGGTCTAAAAGTCCCAACTGTGACCTGTCGTTTGTTCATGATAGTTCTGGTGGGTAGGTCTATGTGATCCAATGCCCATCGGATCATATCATAATATGGGAGCAACCATGGTCTGGTTTCTACCTTGTGCATTCCAGATTGCACAACTATCTTGTATTTAGTGTTCAAGTCGTCCTTTTCATTGTCATCGGAGTCTGAATAATTCACCAACTCAGATTGCAGGATATCTGAAATGAACAACCAGCTAGGGACCGAGTCGACACTTCAAGGCTAAGTGTCGGAGACATTATCTGAGCCTTGCCCTGCAACCTCGACATTCACCTTTGCTGCTTTCCATGGAGCCATAGTTGAAGCTTTCATTTTCACCCTTCTACGATAGACCTGTGTATACATGCAGAAATTAGTTCACTCAGAAAATGACGAGTTTTGCGTGCTTATGAAAAATATTTTCATTATAATAGAATGAAACTCCTGTATATATTTGAAAATTTTGTACTCTTCGAAATAAGTCTGTCAAATCACAATTAGAAACAAATTTATTGCGTAAAATCCGATATTATTATTCGTGGATTCGCCCTAAATCTTCATTAATGTCATCAATGTTTGGCGGTTTGACAATCAGTTGGAGTAGGGAGAAAGATGGCTACCTCGAGAAACGTGCAAGTCTCGATGCGCGGGACATATCTTGCTTTATTTTAAATTATCAAAACTTAGCAATGTTAATAACTTTCTCGCTTTTCACTGCATCGTTGATTTCCTTTTAACCTTTTGAGTCTTCAACTCGCGAGACTGCGAGGACCGATTTTGGCTTAATCAACAGTAATCATGGTTTGGAGTATTATTAATTTTATAATCAATTTATTCACCATATCGTGACTCGGAACATCGAAGACCATTCTCTAGGAGATTAGTATGCCGAGTTGCGAAACTGCGAGATGGAGATAATTAAGACTCAATTAAGGGGAGGAAAATCTTAGATTAGGCGATTAATTAATCAAGTTATAATTATGTTGCGACTTCGTGAGTCGGGGTTTTAGACGACGTAAATTTCTAAAAGACAGTGTCGAGTGGCGAAGCGCCAAGAACAGAATTTAACCATGGTTAGTCTTTTTTGCCTTTAATCCTTGACCAGGGTTAGCCCGAAAGAACCTCGTGTTCTCGGCTCTCGGAGCTGTAAAAATAAAAATTTGAACTTAGCGACCGCCGAGGCGTGAAACCTCGACGACGTCTAATCACTGGGTTAAAAGATTTTACCCTGGTTACTATCTTGAGCGAATATTTAAAAAGACCTCACCGTTTCGTGACTCGGGACGTGTAAATTTATGAGTTATATTTTCCGACCTGCAAGATCCTGAAGTAAAGCAAAGAGAGTGACATTCTTAATAAAGTGAACTTGTTTTGAGGGTAGAGGAAAAATTGTTTCTTCATAGACAAGGTTGTAGAGCTTCCAAAGTTTCGAGGGGGGAAAAATCAAAAGGTCATCTTTAAAATTTTAAGTATCCAAAATGAAAATTGTGACAAGTTAAAAAACAAGGGAAACTCCAACACAGACCATTCTACCATTATATTTCTCATGAATAAACCCATAACTAAAGGACAAGTGACTAGGTGGCTCCTGCTATTGCAAGAGTTTAACATCACCATTCTTCACTGACCTGGAAAGGAGAATTTGGTAGTTGATTTTCTTTCACGAATAAAAAATGAGGATGATGATATTCCTGTAGATGATATTTTCCCAGATGAGCACCTTTTTTCCCTCTCTTTAAATACCCCATGGTTTGCAGATATGGAAAACTATCTAGCTACTAGGAAGTTACCATCTCATTTGTCACCTCATGAAAATCGTAAAATTATCACGCAAAGTGTTAATTACTCTTGGGTTGGCCATGAAATTTTTTGCACAGGTCCTGATTTGATTATTCATAGATGTATCTGAGAGGATGAGGTACCAGAAATACTACGAAGTTGTCATGATGGACCATGTGGTGGCCATTTTTCTGACAAGCGTATAGCATATAAGGTGTTACATTTAGGTTACTATTGGCCTAGCATTTTCAAAGACGCTGCCAAGTATGTGAGGAGTTGTGATAGTTTCCAAAGGATAGGAAGACCTATGTCAGCAGACAAAATGCCCTTGTGTGCCCAAGTTATGATAGAACCTTTAGAAAAATGGGCCCTTCACTTTGGAGGACCAATTTCTCCCATGTCCTGCAAGAAGAACTATATTTTGGTTTGTACAGACTATGTCACTAAGTGGGTAGAGGGAAAATCTCTATTTAGGGCTACATAAAAATCTGTTGTTGAATTCATTTATGAAGACATCTTTACCCGCTTTGGTGTCCCTCTTGAAATTGTTACAGACCAAGGCTCTCAATTCACTTCCAAGTTGATGAAAGAGCTAACAGAGAAATATGGGATTAAATATTGTAAATCTTCTCCATACCACCCGCAAGCTAATGGTCAGGTAGAGTCTACAAACAAAGTTATGGAAGCTATCTTAAACAAGACTGTTCAATTACATCACTGGGATTGGGCTGATAGGATTCTAGAGGATTTGTGGGCATACCAGACCACCTNGACCTGGAAAGGAGAATTTGGTAGTTGATTTTCTTTCACGAATAAAAAATGAGGATGATGATATTCCTGTAGATGATATTTTCCCAGATGAGCACCTTTTTTCCCTCTCTTTAAATACCCCATGGTTTGCAGATATGGAAAACTATCTAGCTACTAGGAAGTTACCATCTCATTTGTCACCTCATGAAAATCGTAAAATTATCACGCAAAGTGTTAATTACTCTTGGGTTGGCCATGAAATTTTTTGCACAGGTCCTGATTTGATTATTCATAGATGTATCTGAGAGGATGAGGTACCAGAAATACTACGAAGTTGTCATGATGGACCATGTGGTGGCCATTTTTCTGACAAGCGTATAGCATATAAGGTGTTACATTTAGGTTACTATTGGCCTAGCATTTTCAAAGACGCTGCCAAGTATGTGAGGAGTTGTGATAGTTTCCAAAGGATAGGAAGACCTATGTCAGCAGACAAAATGCCCTTGTGTGCCCAAGTTATGATAGAACCTTTAGAAAAATGGGCCCTTCACTTTGGAGGACCAATTTCTCCCATGTCCTGCAAGAAGAACTATATTTTGGTTTGTACAGACTATGTCACTAAGTGGGTAGAGGGAAAATCTCTATTTAGGGCTACATAAAAATCTGTTGTTGAATTCATTTATGAAGACATCTTTACCCGCTTTGGTGTCCCTCTTGAAATTGTTACAGACCAAGGCTCTCAATTCACTTCCAAGTTGATGAAAGAGCTAACAGAGAAATATGGGATTAAATATTGTAAATCTTCTCCATACCACCCGCAAGCTAATGGTCAGGTAGAGTCTACAAACAAAGTTATGGAAGCTATCTTAAACAAGACTGTTCAATTACATCACTGGGATTGGGCTGATAGGATTCTAGAGGATTTGTGGGCATACCAGACCACCTAGAGAAACCCCACTAGGCATACCCCTTATGAGCTAGTGTATAGGAAACAAGTACTTCTACCAATAGAATTCCAAGTAAGAACCTTCCCCATTTCCATATAATTGGGATTAAAATTAGATGAGGTTCAGAAACAACAAGCCCTACAATTGAATGAGTTGGATGAGATCAGGAAAGATTCCATCCAACGAACAATGTTAGTCCAAAACCAGAGGAGAAAGTGGCATGAAAAGGTTATTAGGAAGAAACACTTCCAACCTGGTGACTGGGTTCTGTTGTTTGATTCCCGATTTAAAACCTTCAAAGGAAAACTCACCACCCGGTGGTTGGGTCCTTACAAGGTAGTCACTGTATATGACAATGGAGCTATGAAAATCAACACAATTGATGACGGACAAGTCTCCTTTGTAGTAAATGGACACCGACTCAAATTTTATCATAAGCCCATTTCCAAAGAAGACTTTCTATAGGTCATGTCAACTAACAAGGCATTGGCATTAATAGATGGGGAAGTCCCCACTTGTTCTTGAATATTTTCTGAATTTTCTACTGTACATATGTAAATATTTTTTGAATTTTTTTAATAAGAAATTCTAGATATTTCTGTAGGTATTTATTTCATCAGGAGTTGTTATCAGATAAATAAGTAGGTGCGGACACTAAGAGATCTCCCTAGATCCACCTGGATCTAGAACAAAACAGGACACGACACGACTCTTTCCTAAGTTGCAGTCAATGAATCTACTACTAAGAAGGAATGAGTGACATACCTTTATATCACTTCCTTAAGTCTCTGTTGTTATCGCTTCGCTCCGGTGCTCTTGTGAAATCAGGTCCAATACAACACAAACCAACCAAAGTGAAGATAGCAAAGTATATTCAATGTCAACCTGTGCATATGATCAAGGAGTTATGCAATAAAATAAGAGTGATTTTATGGGAAAGGGACATGCGGCTGTATTATATTAAATGAAAGTAGAAGATACAAACGGATTGCCTTGATGTCACAAGATTCCTTTCAGTGACCCTTGGTTCCAACACACACACTTTCTCTGCACTTGCATGAAGAAGATCCAATACAACTTGATAGACCAAATAGAGTCTTTAAGATTCTATCCAAACAAAGTTCTTCACATAATTGTTTCACCAATTCTTCATTCAATCTTGCTTAATATTTTCCATGAGAAACCTTTCAATATATAGGAGAAGGAGAGATGGTTAAATGGATGAGGATGATCCCACTAAATCTGAGAAGTCGGTAGGATGCCAACCATGTGAATGCCAACTCATTTTCTAAAAGATTCCCTTCTAGAACCTTCATGACCTCTTCTCTTTTCCAAGCTTTGAAACAGGTTCGCACCCTACCTATAGAGCATACTGTGAATAGTTCGCACCCTAAGTTTGGGTTGCCTACGAGAATGAAGGATTTTCACCCTATAATATAGGCAGCCTGCGAACTCATCTTAAACATGTGTTTTCTGGAAGAAGACAACAGTCACTTTTCTTAGGCAAAAAGTCCTTGTGGGAGCCTAAATACATCACTTGTAGAGACATCACCAGAGTGACCAAAATCATGTGTAACAAAATGCCCCTGAAAGAATGAGGCCGGAACTTGTGACAACCGAAATACTCTGTAAAATGTGTGTGTGTGTCAGAAACAAGGAGCGCAGCTAATCAGAAAACTGTAAACAACCAAGCATCTGCAGAATATAATACTAGTTCTGAGGTAGGCATTCCCATGCTCAGATCACAAATGAATGGAATCATAAACGTAGGTCATGGTCACCAATTATACACCATGGATCCATGTATTCAAAATGCTACATAGCCACCAGGAATACATTGTGGATCTATGCGAGAAGACTTGAATTAAGATGACATAGCCACATGACATACAAAGTGGATCTATGTGCCGATACAAATCATACATACTCCATCACAACCTGGATCAAAAATATGAGACCCAGGGTCTTCAATCCCGTCACCTGAAAGTACGAATCTAGCCATGCAATTACATGTGTTGAAGTCGAACATGGTAGAAACCACTTGATTACCAGTCATTGATGAAAGCCATTAACAAGTGCGAGGGAGATCACCATTGATGTCAATGACTCCCAAGGTACCAAAGTACAATCCGAATGAATGCAAATGCATGAGCTAAAGTCAAGCACTCGGTGGAATATCTCGATCAGGGATCAATGATGTGAAACCCCTGTCGAAAGCAAAGAGACCTTCCATTAAGGCATGCAGGTTCCAAGGTAATAAATGATTTCTAAGTCTCATTTCCAGATAATGAGTTGTAGTCGACGAAACAAGACTCGTCACAGGAGGGCCTTAATGTATCCCCCATCAATGACATGAAATAAGTAACAGATTTTGAGGATGAAACAAAGTATGAATACGGGTCGAAACGGACATAGGGAAGGCCGACATAGTAAGAATGGACAATTGCAGATGATCAAATCAATAGAGGGCTCGTGTGAACTTCTCTTGAACATATGAACGACATGACCAAAGACTTGGTAGCACTGACTCAAATACAACCCAAGATATGACCTTTTAGCAAGTCGAACAAGAGACAAATGGATTTCCCAACCCAGATTCAAATGACGAATAGGGGGTGTCATGTTCAAGAGTGACGCTTACTACCATTAATATGAATAAAAAAACACATCCCTTTCCCAAAATTTCCCCCACCATTTCTGGCGAGTACCTCTTTATTTTTACACAAGCTTGAGGAGGATAACATATGCTTGTCGATGTAAGCTCATCTTTCGGATGAGTCCCTCAGAGTATATTTAACGAACCCTAGGAAGGAGTGGTTCGGTCCCATTGTGGGTCTTTCGATGTTTGTTTAACGAGTCCAAGGATAGAAAACTCAGGGGTTTTTCATGTTTTGAGAGTCTGAAAAACACTTAAAGAGAACTCTCCCAGTTCCTTTTTCGTAAAAGACTTCGATGAGACCAAAAAAGTGATAAACTATCGCCCGTTGAACATTTTTTCAAATACTTTAATGAGCGTGAAAAGAACAAGATCGCTTGGCCATCTTTTCATTTTTATGGAGCATGAAAAGATCTTAAAGGATACTCAACGTTCGTCGTTTTTGTGTTACCATGAAGAGTATGAAAAGATGAGAAAAAGTATATTCGTTTACATTCTCATATATTTTCGAGCATGAGAAAGAACGAAGACTAAGCTCGAGGTTTTTTCTAAAAAACCCTAAAAAAGTAGTCGTACATGTGACAAAAGAAAAAACACTCGTACCCCCTCATTCGAACTTCGAAGTTGTGATATCTACGAAAAACCACACTCACAAGGCTATTAGGGTATTAGGTTTTATAGACAAAGTAATAAAAATAATATAAAAAATCAATAAAAAATAGTAAAAAGTGAATAAATATGGGTAAAAAGGGATTTTTACCATTTCATTGTGACTTTTCCAAAAACTTGTCCAACATACCTCATTTTCCCCCAAATTTATTTTCTCAATTACGGGAGACACAAGCAATCATTCGGCGAACTGTCTCAGCCAACGAGGTAATCTCTTGATTCTCTAACTTTTCCATGGTTTATTTTTGGTTTTTATTGGCAATCTTTTGGGTTTTGAGTCCATTTTGGGGTCAGAACCCGCGCCCAAGCATTCTCACAGGTGGGCCATGCAAGACCTGCAAGAATCTATGATTCTTGCAGGTGGGATTCAAGGCACCTGCAAGAATCTCGCACTGTGCAAAAGGCTCACCTGCGGAGGCCGAAAAATGGATTTTGAAGTAAGGTTTTGCTCAATAAAAATTATGCAAGAGTTTAAAACAAGTTGTTGACTTCCCTCTCATGGCTCTTTTGTAGGTGTTTGACCATCACAATGTTGGAATGGAGAGAAAGGGAACATGAGGAGGATGATGCTATTGTCGGGAATGACTCGGGTACAGTCGCTGCCCTCTGGGACTGTGGGCTATTGAATTTTTCAGGATTCCAGGCATGAGAACCCAACTCAGGTTATTGGAATACCTGGTCCACATGTGGGACGTGGACCAACAGTTATTTCACATGGGAGTCCATACCCTGACCCTAGATATCGAGGATATCTATTTTCTAACGGGGTTGTCACGGCGTGGATACCATGCTACTTTGACTGGAGGTAGAGGCGGTTGACTCCCTATGAGTGAGTATTGTCGCCAGTATTGTGTTCCCGAGGAAGAGAGAAGCAAGGGTAAGGTTTCCATTTGGGGGGTCCAATATCTGACCCTACGGACCATATTCTTTACTATTGCACGCATGGCTAGGAGCACGGCTCTGCACATGGCTCTCCAAAGCTATTTCCAATACGCCATAGAGTGCACAGAGCCTTGGGTCTTCAACTGGTCAGATGCAGTTCTCCGCAGTATGAAGAGACAATTGAAGAAGTGCACAAAGGGTCACTTGAAGCAGTTTGGGTACGGATCACTTTTGGTGTCATTCTTCCTCGAGAGGGTCCCACTGCTGCGACTACAAGTTGATTGGGGTTTATCGACCCCACAGGATTCGAGGATGCTGAGGTGGTGCAACCTCATGGCTCGACACGTAGCAGGGCCTATAATCAAGTATAATGATTCATTTTTTGACTGGTTGAGGCCCCATATGTTGATGGTTGATGACTATGCATATGCTGGTTTGGATTTTCGAGGGGATCCGGATTTGGCCCTGCCTGAGGATGCTCAGTGGGGTGAATTAGGTAATAAGTACACATTTTGTTCTTTTTAATTTTTTTTGCAAATTTTATTATATGAAATGTTTTTATGTTTATCGAAGAACTAATCAAAAAAATTATTTTTGATGACATAGATGTGGGGCCATATCAGCCTCCAGGAACGTCTCCTATTCAACGATGAGGAGAAGCGGCTCCAGTGGCAATATGGGATGCCAAAGACTATGAGGCAGTGGAGCAGAACTTGGAGGGGTTGCCCGCGAATGTCCCAGATATTTCTATTGGGGATATTCTGAGACGTTACCAACGCCATACTGTGGGTGTGTCTGAGTCTCTTAGTCGACTGCTTCATAGGGTAGCCCGAGAAGTTGTGTGTTATTGTGAGCGTCATCCATGACGCTATTTTACAGAAGCTATGGGCTTCGTATTTTAAGATTTTGATCCTTGGATAGAAACTTTTTGTAAAAACTTTTGATCGTTATATACATATATATAGATTATACCATCTTATTTTGTGTTGTGTTATACATGTGATGTGTGATTGGTTTATAAATGTCCCAAATGTTTGTCTAACAAATAGTTAGCTAATGCATCAGTCAATGTATTTAGACATCTAGGAATGTGTTGATATTTGATATAATCAAAATAACGTTCCAAGAGGCGAATTTGTAAATATACCCGTAATAAAGTAGGACTTCAGATAGAATAGACGTTACTTAACTGTAGTACTACTAGTTGTTAATCGAGTCGTATAACCAGGTGGTGGATATCAAGTGAAATAGCATCAATCAACAATTCGATGACGACGCTATATTCTACAATATTATTGGTCGCACGACCGAGGCACACACCTCGTAGACTGATAAGTTCGTTTGTAGGGGCTTAAATTGCCCATGCAGCAGAAGCAAGGTTCTGAGTACTACGAATAGCGCCATCGGCGAAGCCAATGTGGGGTGGCGAAGACTTCGACATTTGGAAACCAAGCACAACGCAAGATAAGTGGTCGAGGGAAGAGACCAAATAACGAAAAAAGCATACTAAAGTAACAAAAAGTATGATACAATAAAATACAAGCACTCATGCATAGGTGGTCTTAAGCATAGTACTTCTTTAAGTATAACCCATTTCTGGGTTCACTCAAAGGGATACCATCATAGTCCACTAAAGTGTAAGCTCCTTTCTCCAAAACTCGTCTGACGATAAAAGGACCTCGCCACATAGCTTCAAATTTTTCGGCTCCTAGCATATCCCGATCTTGTTCATAAAGGAGAACCAGATCGCCTTCGGAGAAAATGTGTGGTTTGACATGTTTTCGTATTGGGCTTTGACGCGTTTCTTCTGGGATTTTGTAACCAAGGTGGCATCGTGACAGGTTTCATCTAATTGCATGAGATACAAAAAATGTTCTTCTTCAACAGAAGTGTTTGGGAGAAGTTTGACGGCTAGTTTTAGGGAGGGTATCTCACATTCAATTGGCAAGATAGATTCTAGACCATAGACTAACGGGAATGGTGTAAACCTCGTAGCAGACTTAACGGATGTCTGGAAATCCCACAATGATGAAAACAACATCGTGTGCCAACTCATTTTATGAATCCCTATCATTCGTCGAAGCATGGTAATGAGGATTTTGTTTATTGCTTCAATTTGGCCGTTGGCTTATGGGTAATAGGGTGTTGAGTTTTCATGGAAAAGACCCAACTTTCAGTGAGTTCGGACATCATGAAGTTTTTAAAGTGGCTACCGTGGTCAGTAATGATAGCTTGAGGAACACCAAACTGGGCAATGATGTGATTGAATATAAATAATGTTGTAGTTCTTCCGTTATTGTCGAATGTTGGCATTGCCTTGGTCCATTTTGTAAAATAATCTATGGCTACAATAATGTATCCATGCCCCCCGATCGAGTGAGGGTGACATGTCATGAAATTGATACCCCATTTCACAAAAGGACCAACAGAGACCACAGGGTGTAGAGGAGTATGGTGTGATCGTATTTTATTGTTGTAGGTTTGACAAGCATGAAATTTTTGGACGGAAATTATACAACCATTGAATAAAGAAGGCCAAAAATACCCTGCTCATAATATCTTCTAGGCAGTAGCATACCCAGACATGTGACCACCACAGGCTCCATAATGGCAGTCATTTAGGGCTTTCTCGGTTTCGTCAAATGTGAGGCAGCGTCAAAAAATGGAGTCAATCCCACGACGATAAAGAGTATCACCGAGGATAATATACTGACGAGCTTGGTAGCGTATTTGACGACGATCATTGCTAGACAAATTGGGTCGAAAAGTCTGGGTCTGGAGATATATGATGATATCTCCATACCAAAGGTCATCAAAACTAATCAGGAAAAGGGATTCATCGGGTAATGAATCGGCTGCTACATTTTCCGTCTCAGAGAAGGGAAGGTCACATATCAACTCGGGAAACACCAAGGATTTATTGGACTTAGCGCATTTGAATTCTAAGTCAAAATCCTGGAGTATTACAATCCATTTGGAGTATTTTACCCCTAGCAATTGGCGTGTAAGAATGTGTTGCATAGGGTTTCAGTTAGAAATTACCGTAGTCTTGCGAGAAAGGATATAGTGCTGGAAACGTTGAACAGCTTGGATGGATACCAAGGCCAGTTTTGAGTTTTTCATGAGAATCATCCTCCTGGACGAGAATCATAGTGATGGTATAGTCCGAGGCTGCGAGGTAAAGGAAATAATCTCAACTATAATCAGGTGGGAAGAGCAGTGGGGTACGTTTCAAAGACAGTTTAAAATCTTAGAAAGCTTTGTTGGTAGTGGTATCCCATACGAACTCAAAACCTTTCTTGAGTAGTCACGTAAATCCAAGAGTTAGTTCAACATAGTTCAGGATGAAATGACGGAGAAAGTTTGCCTTCCCTTGCAAAATTTGTAACTGGTGAAGTGAGGAAGGAAAAGGGAGATTGAGAATCGCCTCAACCTTTAAAGGATCTACCCTGATCCCATGACGTGAAACAATAAAGCTTAGAAGTCGGCTGGATTCTACGCAAAAAACACATTTGTGGGGATTCAAGCGTATGTGGTAAAATTGACATCGAAGGAAAATGGCATGGAGGTGTATTGGATGATCTACACGGCGCATGGAATGAGCAGGTAAGTCATCTAGATATGGCTGCATTATGTGCTTTATATCATGAAAGGCGTAAGACATAGCAGGTTGAAAAGTTGTGCCGACATTCTTTAAACTGAATGGAAGTTTCCAGTAGGCGAAAGTGCCCCAAGGACAAATAAAAGAGGTCTTGTGTTGGTCCATGGGTACGATATTGATTTGATTATATCCAGAGAAACCATCCATCAGAGAGAAGATTTCACTTCCAGCACAATCATTGACGATCTAGTCAATGAAGGGGGTAGGAAAGTTGTCTTTAGGACAAGATTTGTTAATGTCCCTATAATCAATGCACACACAGATTGTGCCTTGTTTCTTTTCAATCGAAACAAGATTGGAAACCCAGTCAGTTAGAGCCACAGGGTAAATAAACCCATCTTTGAGAAGTTTCTCAACTTCAAGATTGATAGGGTTGCTTTACGTGGGTGGACTGGACGAAGTCGTTTCCAGACGGGTTTAGTACCCAAGTATGTCTTAATCTCATGTACCACAATGTTGGGGTCAATCCCCGGCATTTCTTCATAGCTCCATGCAAAGACGTCACGCAATTCTTGGAAAAGAGACTTGTAGGTGACAACTTCGTCATGGGAACACGAATCTTTGATATGCACATTTTCAATAACTCCAGGTTTGATGGATATGTCAAGGGGGATGGTGGGTGAGATATTAATTAAGTTCCCTTCGTAGAACATGTCGTGTGTAGACTCAAGAATGGTAGAAATGATGACAATGGTCGACAGGGTCAGGATTTTTTGGTAACCCTCGATAGTGTGTTGTTCTAGGAAGAGGATGGAACGATGATGTCCATTGTCCCAAGGGGTATCTTCCACGGACATAACAGACATAATCATCTCATCTGTAGGAAAAATTATGCGGAATGGATACGGATATAAAGCACCAAGAGAGGGGGAAGAAGGGGTTGTCGATTGAATGGCTTGATAAGCAGATTCGATCTGACTCAAAGGCATTTCATCGCCATAACGAAGATGATCTTCGGGGCTGGGTACCATCCACAGGTCGTAAGACGCAGGGGTTCCATGAGCAGAGGTGGAGATCATGTTGATCAAGGCGACAAACAGATGTGGAACATCGAGTGGTGGAATGGGGAAAGTAACCATCAAAGAGGAATATTTAAGAAGACCCACACCAACATTCTCATATCCAGGGGCGGTTTTGCAATGAAAGGTACGTTGTTGGTATGTGCGTCAGAGTGAAAGAAGGCCAATTGGTCTATGGTAACTACTTTTCCTTGATGTTGGAAATGCACGACATGGAAAAGAGTGGACACAACTGTACGCATGGAATCGATTTAGCTACGACCAAGTAGAAGGTTGTAATCGAGAGGAGCGTCAAAGACCTCCACTTCAACGTTGACCATTTTGCCTTCTAACGTAATAGGCAACGAAGGGAGGACACCGTAAGGCTTAAAACTAGAGCCATTGAAGGCTTTGAGAATGTTGTGGGATTCATTCAAAGAAGGAGAGTCGATGGCTTTCTAGCAGGTAATATACATGACACACATTGAGGCACCCTCATCAATAATTGTTCTACAAATGATTTTGTCAGAGACAATAACTTGGATTTGGAATGCGAGTTGAGGGGGTAACCTTAGAATGTGATCTTCCAAGTCAAAAATTATTAAATTCATATCTGTAGGGTCGATTCCACCAATATCTTTCAACAATGCCTTCTGTTGTATAGGAAAACTCTGAAGGACTTCGAGGGCTGACATCGTGGATGGTGCTTGGGCCAGATCTTCAACAATACTATAGTTTTGGGCAACACGTGCAAGAGGATTGAAAGCCAATTTTCAAACAACACCCTTTGGAGGAGGGCGAAGGACTGTATCTAGGCTCGGTCATTCAAGATGAAGAGGACTATTGGTAGGTGGATTCATGGGAGATGGTTGGTCCAACGAAGGAGGTATTTCATAAACTTTCTCTTTGGAGGAAGAATAATCTTTGGCTCGAGTGGTAAGTGTGATGTCATTCTTCTTTGAATCACCTATACACATTAATACATAGGATGTATTGGAGGGGGAAGGTTGGTCATGAATGACCAATTGGGCATGTTGTTGAGAGGGGAAGGGTTGTGATAACATGGCCAGAGTGGGGGGTTTTGGGGTCCCTTGAAGGAACTTAGTAACCTTGGCTCGTCGTGGACAATCCTTAGTGTAGTGATCATCACCACAGATAAGACAAGGGTATCGAGGTTTGTGATTATCCCTATCATCAACGGGTGGTGTTTTGGTTTTCTCAGATTGCAGATTATTTTTATCCTCCTTGTTCTTACCCTTTCCCTTTATGGATTTATTTTTTTCAGCGGGGGTAGATTGAACGGAGTTTACCTCAGAAGTCTTGTCGGTGGGAGGGGTAGGAGATGGAGCATTTTGAACATTAGAAGAAATGGGTTTGGGGTTGTTGCTAGAGGTTTGGAAGGAATGAGGTTGGGCATGGAAAGTGCCAATCACACCGTCAGCTACATGAGAAGAAGTAGGACTAGTTGAAGTAGCGGAAGTAGAAGGATGAGGTGCGTAAGGGAGTAAGTCGTAAAGAGTACCAGTTTGTGAGTAAACTAGGTCGAGGTATTGAGCACGACTGATTTCTTGTTCTTCTGTGACAACTCCACCCATGGCGATGTCACAAGCGATGTTGTTCATGAATGATTTTGTGAACCACTCTGCCAATAACTGATCAGGAATTTTGAGTTTGATGAGATGTCATCTCCATCGCCACTCATGAATGTGATCAGAGATATGAGTGGCTTTGGTTTGTTTGAAAGAACTCAAAATCTCGGTTCTCGTTTCGTAGTGGATCAGTAACTAGTAGTGGGTGAGGAAAGACATATTGAGGGTGTTGAAGTCAGTGAAGAAGCCTCGTGATAATTCTATATACCACTTCGTGGCGGAACCTGTGAGGGTTCGCTGAAAAAGGCGTAAACGAATAGAGTCATCCATCAAGGAGTTGGATGAGCACCAAAGGTGAAAAGTCATTACATGATTGTTTGGGTCCTCTCTCGGTTTACCATCGAATTTAGGGATGTCAGATGGTAGTTTGGCCAGTATGGTGGGCCATTGAGGAGACTGACATATCAGATCATTTAAAATCCTCGACGGATCAGGGAGGTCCAGGGTGGCTAAGAAGGGTAGTTGTTGATTCACATGTGGGTATTGGTGACTTTGGGGAGGGAGTCTCGTCGGTAGACCAGTGGGACCATAAGTAGTTTGCATATAATATGAAGATCTGGGTAGATTTGGTGGTTGGTGTGGAGGCAAGTAATTCATAGGGTTGTACCCTTAAATAGGGGCGTGGGGTTGAGTGTTCGAGACCCAAATAGGATTAGACATGCCTGGATATGGTTGGCCTATACTAGGGGGTATGACGAAGCTAGCTTGAGGTTGTTGCCCCCAGTCGAGTGAGGATTATGTTGTATAAGATAATTCCAATATTGGGCCAAGGATGGAGGTATTTTCTGTACATAGGGTGGGGTCAGTGGGGGTTTCCCTCCAATCAAGGGTTGCGTCCCAATTGGGATTTGTCCTACAAAAGGGGATTGGGTTTGGTCTCCTTGGTGAAATTTTCCACCAACAGGAATCTGGTGATTAGGTGTGAAAGATGGGATGGTGCTGCTAGGGTCGGTGCCTCCAATAGAGGATGGAAGAGGTCCTCTGAAAGGGGGTCGAGGAAGTGTTGAAATAAAACCAAGAATGAGATGGTGCCCAGAAGAAGTGGAAATTCCAGGAGTCCTGGATGAGATTTGTGTAGGAGTGGGAATAGAAGCATTCAACGCATGATATTCAGGCGAAAGGGTTGGAGTGAATCTGGGCGAAAGCGGTGTGCCAATGGGGGCTTGGCTAGCCATTGTAATCTCGGTGTGAGGACTCATAGTATCTGGGACCATTGTGTAATGGACTATTTGTAGAGGGATAGTCAAGATATGGTTAGCTAGTAGAGCGTCTGTAACAAGAAAATAATAGTCAGTAGTAAAAGGTACTGCGTCTGGATCAGATGTTTCGGGCAACTCAGGTCTGACAGTGATATCAATGCCTTCTCCTGAGCCAAAGAGATCCCGTCTAAAAATGCCAGTAGTCCAAAAACGATCTTGACCCTCAGGTCTTATGAAAGGTCTGGTTGATGATGTAGAATACTAAACAACTATATCTCCGAAAGAATTCACTCACACAATACGTCTCCCGAAGTCGGGAGGAAGTCGAAAGTCCTCTCAAGAATTGGTAATTTGGAATGGTTCTAAAGAGTTAGTTCTTTCAACTGGTGGAGTGGCAACGTCTTGGACTTCACTCTATTGAGGAGAGCCCTCCGGTGAGTTGGTAGGAAAGGGTTGAGAACCTTCCATATCTTCTAGGGGTAGGCCTTGCATTCTACATGAATGACGTGGAGGGTCAATTGTGATCGAATTAGAATTTTACGAAAGAAATTCTAAGGCCAACTTGGGTAAACAAACAACATGCGCTAACAAAATCTAGGAAGCAAAAACAAGCAAACAAGACCTTCTAATTCGGAAGTCACTAGTTGGTGATGAAATTCAATGTCACAATGATGAGACAAGAAGGGGCTAGGCCAGGGTGGAAAATTTACATTGACGACCTGCTTAACGGACTTACACCCTAGTGCAAGCTCCCACACAAAATCGTGGGTATACTCTCCAAGGAACCCAAGTGAGTCTGGCCAATGTCGATTCCAGGTACCGTGAAGACTTACCCCTTCATAGTCACCTTGTGTAAGACCCTAAGAAGATAGGCTACTAAGGTTACCACCAACAACAATAATGCCTGGGGGAACAGTCAACAGTTCAATCCACACGCAAGGATAGGGTATCTAGCCCAAAATCATCTTGAGAGGCTTCCACTCATCATTATGGGTATACCTTCAAGTGACCCCCGTAATATGTGCAATCTCTACATCGATATCAACAAAGCAGGGTGAGTAACTCTATCAATCTCAATGCGACCTCAGGTTTGACCCTTGTGTGAGAAGGGCTTCCTAAGACAAAATGTTGCAAATGGAATTTGACACTCCTTATCACAAAATACTATTGTGTGTTTTGTGCTTTGGAGAGTGTGTCTCACTGCCTATTCCAAAGCTCTAGCCTTGCTAATGTTGGTGTAAAAGAGCCCTAGAAAATGTTACTAGTTGAATTTTTAAATTGTGCAATATTATTAAAAGTTGTTGTTACTCAAAAGGAGACGGAAATGAAACTAATGTTGTGTGAGACTCTAACCCAACAATGCATAAATAGGAATGAATGATACAATTTTTTGTTCGATGAATCCTATTTACAGGTGGGAAAGAGGAGTTTTTTGGAGCAATGTGAACTACGATGTATGATCTTCTCTGAAATGTAATATCAAACAATCATGAAAAATGCAAATTCTCTATTCATTCTCTTTCAATACTTGAATGCCAATATTTTTGAATAAAAATTTGCTTAAAAAAAAGAAAATGTCTTTAATTTTTATTAGAAACCAAGAAACGGGGATGGAACTAAGAAAAAGTAAGCAACCAACGAAAAAGAAATACACAACAAACACCCAAATCGATCTTTCAATGAAGACAAAAATAACAAACTGACAAGACCAGTCTCTTCAAATGCACATGGGTAACAATTTTCCAAATAATCAATTGAAAAGGACAATCAATATCAACTTTTAATCCAATCAAAGGCTCCCGACCAAACAAGCACTCGGATTTCAGAATCGGAGATTATACCCTTGTTAAGAAAAGGTCAAGAGGTAAAAATTGAGAAAAAATGAACAAGAAGAGCTTTTGATTTCCGAAAACTAATCATTCGTGAGATTTGAAGTCAAGAAACATTCAATCACTGGCCAGAGAAGTTCTTTCCAGACACACCAACCAATCTGGGCATCTGAAGATACAAAAGACTTAATCCAAAAATTTTACAAGTGAGTTCGCAGTCTGACAGTGGGGTACAGTAAGAGAATTAAGGATTCTCACAAGCTAGACACAGGAAGATTGTGATAAGTTCACACTGAACTGAACACTAGGGTGTGAATCTCAATTATTCTCACAGACTACAAATAGGTGCAGTGCGAGGAGGTTTGTAATCAAGCAAATTTTGGAAAAATGACATGACTTTTGAGGGAACTTCTGGATCCAGGGATTCTGTGAGGATCTCCTCAAGACTTAGAGATTGATTGGGAATTAAAAAGGGTAGGTCAAGAGAAAATGGCCAAGAAAAAACCACCAAAATGGGTTGTATCCCTAGTGGAGTCGCCAATTTTGTTATCAGATAAATTGGTAGGTGAGGACACTAACAAATCCCCCTAGATCCACCTAGATCTAGAACAAAACAGGACAAGACATGACTCTTTCCCTAAGTTGCAGTCATTGAATCTACTACTAAGAAGGAATGAGTGACATACCTTTATATCGCTTCCTTAAGTCTCTGTTGTTCCCACTTCGCTCCGATGCTCTTGTGAAATCAGGTCCAAGACAACACAAACCAACCAAAGTGAAGATAGCAAAGTATATTCAATGTCAACCTATGCATATGATCAAGGAGTTATGCAATAAAATAAGAGTAATTTTATGGGAAAGGGAC
>SNQJ01S0111106.1:0-28864 GCA_010110895.2 Picea sitchensis | reverse complement strand
TTTGAACTTTGGGATGTCCAAAGGCAACTTGGTCAACATAGGAGGCCAATGCAGATTGTGACAGATAGGGTCATTCAATAACCTTGTCAAGTCAGGAAAATGAAAGGTTTCCATAAACAATAGTTTGGGTTGTTGATTATACCTAGGGAAAAAGGATCATAGAGTTTGACTGGCACCAGGTTGCCAGGAAAAGTTAGGTTGTTGGCTAGGGTTCTGGTAAATACCATTACCATGACCAGTCTATGAATTTTACATTTGATGAGACATCATTGGTTGATTCCTGTAATAGGACGGGGAAGGTTGGGCTTGTGTCGCATTCCAAGGATTTTGGGAGGGGTTGCCCCCTGACGATTTGACGGGTATAGGTCCAAATCCTTGCCCGAGGTTCCATGGGATATGAAAGGGGTTTCCCCCGGTTGAAATCCCTGACGAGGGAACTTCTCCCTGCCATGGATTCCAAGGTCCTTAAGGGGAAGGAATTCCTAGATTTCCCCCCTGTGTAAGAATAGTACCTTGCATAGGATTTTGTTGTCCATAACTAGGGTTACCCCCGAATGGGATGATAGATGATGAGAAAGAATTGTTACCAAATGTGTTGAACAAATAGAATGGTAGTGAACCTATCGACATAGTATAGGAAGGAAGTCCTTGACTACCTGCTCCAACCGAGCTAAATTTTATGTTCGGCTCGACGAAATTTTGGTGAGTACCACCGAGTGAAGTAGACGAAGGAGGTATATGACCCCCTCTGTAAGGGAAAGCGTTATAATGAGCTGAAGTGCCCCCCATGGACCCTTGTAGAGGAGCGTTAGAGATCCTTGCCCTTACAACTAAAGTCTATAAAGTGGAGGAGGAAAGGACAAAGTTTGTATCAAAGCCAGGCATCCCGTATGAGAACGGAGGGCCTATCGCACTCTGTGTGAAAGGAGTAGTTCTCATCGCGATAGATAGAATCAGACCATTAATCAAGGTAGAGGTGGTCGAGACCATGGTAGTCCGAACCGACGACGGTGGGTTAGGAGGCAGAACACCCCCTAAAGTGGCATTCGTGGAGGGAATATGAGAATTCCCTAAAGAAGTCGCAACATTTGCTTCCATTTCTGCTTGTGACACCATCTGGCATTTGTAAGGATGAGCCTGTACGACGATGGGCGCCGATAGATCAGGGTACGGAGGTTCATACAGACCAAGAGATTTTTCTCCAAAGTTGGAAATGGTGGGTTCCTCTGGAATCAAGTGTTCTCTTCTCAGAGGGGAGTCAGGCATAGTTTCCTGTGCCCCGATCGTCTCGAAAGACCCTTTCTGGTCTAGTTTTCGCCTTAGCAGTGGCGGGGGTGGCTCCAGATTAACCAGCGATAGGACAAAACGCCTTCGTGATTGATGGAGCTCTTGATATTCCCGTGTGTGAGAAGATCAATGACACACTAGGGCCTTCTATTATCGTTCAAGAACCAACAAACACTAGAAAAAGTACCTATGAGATAAAACAAGCAGTCACTAGCTAGTTGTAAGAACACTTACAACAACCAACACTAGAGAAACTTACTGGTGCAAGTGCAACTCAAATACGGAAGCACCCTCCAGGTATACTCTACAAAACGTGGCCCAATGTCTGTCCTAGATACTGTGGTATACCCCCGCAGTTACATGTTTAAGTCCCTAAAATAATAGCAACTAGGTGTTGAGCTCTCAACACACCCTAAAAAGTCTCTACCAAATTTTACTTTTTGGGTACCCTTTAATCTTTTGGTATTGTCTAATTCGGAACGATGTTGTTTTTTCTTATCATTGTTTTATGCAAATTCTCCTTGATTCTTTAAAAGTTTCCCTAAACATGTCAAAACCATCATAACTTAAAGAGATTAACATTTGATTAAAGAATCAACTACTAAATCGTTTCACCCGACGCACCCAAAATTCGGCACCTAGAAGAATCAGAGATGAAAGAAAATCGTCCTAGAAAACTAAGGACACCGATCATTGATTTTCATCGGTGTCGGTAAAAGGGGAGTTTTTCTTTCATGATAATCATTGCACAAGAAAGCTGTCAATGACTGATTTTATTCAGCATCGGCGAAACGCGAAAGGAAGTAGTCGTTTGCGGGGAAAGAAAGGAATCGCTGACGACCGATCCAGTAAAAACATTTTGGCATCAACAAATTTCCAAGAAGTTAGCCCAAGGAAAAGGATGTGATAAGTTCATCCCTGGTTACTGACCCCTGATATGTAATCGACATCGGTGATTCCTAGGCTTGGTTAGGGAGCACGTAACTGAAATAAGGTTACCACCTATGTTGGTGCTCGTGAGTCAAGTCACCAGTCTCTGTCTGCCACGTGTCACATCAGAACCATCCAACGAAAGTAATCGACGTCGGCGGTTTTCTTTTGTAAAAAAATGTATCTATGAAAAATCCCATAGCTCTGCACCGATCCGTGACTTTCCCATTCAGAAAATGACACGATGGGACGTTTTAGCTCTAAGATACGCTAGATATGATGCATTTAATCGATTGTTTAATTCCAATATCGTGCATTAGTTTCTAATTTGTGTGCAAAGAAAAATGATCATTTTAGCCTGTAGATACAATGCATCTCCCTCCGCGCTTCCGTCGTCAACCTACGTAAAATTGATTACAGAGAATTGGCGGTAAGTAGTTTTAAATTTCGTCCCATTACTTGTATTAACAACTTGATGTGATTGGTAAGTTCTCTCTCGTTATATTATCCTGAATTATTATAAGACAAATCATTCTGTGTGCAAAGAAGTCTGGAACATCCAGAGGAGTGAGACGAACAACCCGGAGAAGGCTTCCAAGGTATAGTGAGTATTAAGCAATAGAGTTTAGCAAGCATACAGGTATGTACCAGACTGGTTTTGTTATTTCCACCCCACCTGTAAATTAGGATCTAATATTACTTTGATGCTGGCCCTAATTGAACGTTTTCTTGTAGGAATGATGCCTCCGAAGAAACCTAACACTAGGAAATATCCTAGAGTCCCAAAGCTGCAAGAATCAGAAGCAGGAGAGGACTCCTCCCCAACCGTTGCAAGAAAATTAGAATTCACTTCCAAGAAAGCACCCATCATCAAGACGATCACCAAAGAGGCTTTCGCTCAGCCCTCGGCCTTTGGGGACATAGAGGCGAACATTGGGACAAAGACAATATTCCAGCGATGGGAAGACTTGTTCAAGAAAGTCAAGCACGAAGAATTACCCGAATATGCCCTGCATAGCGATCCTAACACAAGGAAGTTGTACGATGAGGTCTTCGTCAACATCCGCAAGGTTTACCTACACATGGTGGCAAGAAGGACTCTGGTTTTCCCTTGCATTGAACTTTTGAAATGGCTCATTGATCACACTGATGCACATAAGTGTGTAATTAATGATGATAATGGTCAAATCATCGGGGTTTTCCTCCCGGTGGAAGTCCAAAATTATTACAAGCTCGGGGAGCCAGATGAACATTTGAACAAGGATTTTGTTGTGAAGTTTTATCAGAACCACCACACCAGCAAAATCATGGCGTCCTCGTGGAGAGAAGATAAAATATTCACCAACCGAAACTCTAGCTGGTACCCTACGACCAATCTCAGACAACCTTATATCTATCTAATGGCTCTCCTTTGCCGGTTGCATGGAGAGAAAGATTGTTCCAGGTTTTCGAAAGCATGGATGCCTTTGGCTTATACCGTCGCCATTTCCGGAACAAGATTCAACTGGGTGCTATCATCTCCAAATAGCTTAGCACTTGCATCCTATAGGCTCAGCAACCGAAGGAAGGAGAAACTCCTGCCTTCTATATGGAGTCTTATCTATTGGATGTCGTCTGTGCAAGAAATGCCTTCACCTGGATGAACCTGAGCTGGCACGCTTCTGGGCTCCCGGTCCATGTCTACTTCGGAATCTTGTGGGAGAACAAGTATAAAATATCCTACTCTCTCATTTGTGACCAATTTATCACACCTATTCATTTTTTACTATTCAAGAAAGAGTGCCCAAGGTTGTCTGATGCAGCCAAAAAAGTTATATAAAAAGTCGGTCACTAGTACATGGATGAGCACGAAACCTACATTAGGGTTTTCGGCACCACCGGAACACCACATTTTCTACCTATATATGTCCCCGATCGACTGATACTAGGGGAAATATGTTACCAAACTATCTTGCAGGGCTACAATGCCACTTTGGTGAAGGATAAGAAGCGGGCATTCATACCCTATGGGTTTCATATCGGCTTCTACCAGGTTAAAGACACTACGCAGGCCAAGCAAGAGGGATTAATTCAATTGAAATTTTGGTTCCAGACAGGACGTTTTAGCAAGCACAATCCCAAGGGTCTGGTATCAAAACATGCATCACAAGTATCGTCCTGTTGGTCTTATGCCCACGACCGGTTTGAGGATGAAATTTTCACCGAAAACGCTCAAGACTAGGATGAGGTGGTGGCAAGAATGGCTGACCCCAGAGTAACAAATTTCAATTCCATGAGTTGGGAAGAGAAAACGAAGTCCTTGGAGCAAGCAGCGCAATAAATTCTCAAGACTAGGGAAGAAAGGGTAACATTTGAATCGACCGAAATGATGGAAGCTCCCCAAGAAGCCCCTGTACATAACTAGAATTTTCTCGAAACTCCAGGTGCACTGGAAAGAGGAACACTCTTGATTCAACATGCTTAGAAAATGATGGATTTGGCGTCGAATGATCTGGCCCTGTTATCAAGTGTTTCGACCAGTAACCCAGAAAAGAGCCCAATAGGTGTAGGCGGCTCCGAGCTCACAGACCCCGATAACATCAATGGGTCAGATGACCCTGAATCCACATTGCCGCCAGTGAATTCACCTGTAGGCATGATGATTCAATCAGAGTCGGGTTAGGTGTTAGTCGAAACAAGTGCGCCTAACACTCTGACTGAGTTCATAAATATATATAGTGATGATGAGAGACCAGAGGCATCTCAGAAAACCTCTGTGCATGTAGAAGAAGAAAAGGGAGCCGAGGAAAAAACACCTCTTGTTCCCAATGTTCAGAGTCAAGAGGACACATGAGAAGGAAAAGGAGCTGAAAGTGGCCTAGACATAGATATTATCGATGCGCCGGAGACCCTAGAAGGTAGTCCCAAGGACAAGTCAAGATTGGATGAGTCAAAATAAAGATCCCCGCAGAAGGACATCGGCGATGCCACGGCTAGTATGCAAGCAAGTATTGAGCTCGCTACCGACACATCTATTCCACTTGATACTCAGGTCCCCGATAAACAACGAGAAGAGGCCGGGCCTTCAGAGCAAAACAAGGAGGTTCAAAAGTATTATCTTGAACAAATATATACCATCGGTGGCCTGGGAAACACACTCACATGGGGAGACCAATAGATACCAGAGTCGGTAGACGAGGTAGCAAACATCTATGCAATCTCCTATGATGAAAAGATGAAGGACATCGTGCAAAGGATTACTAAGAAGAGAAATATTACTGTGGACCATTCCATTTTGGTTACCACAGAGGAAAGCTTGATCAACACAGCAGATGCTCGCACGTCTAAACTGATAGGTGTGGGAAGATCCCTCTCTGATGCTGCCCAGAAGAGGGCCAGGACGGATGAAAGAGAACTAGTTGATACTCTGAAGGAACTGGAACACTTGTGCCACCTTGTGGAGTATTACAAAGGCACCACACAGAGTGCGACATATTTGAAGAGTGAGTTTTCACGAATTTACAACGAGTACAAGAAAGAAAGAAACCTGTTAACCAAAAATATAATTGAATTCCAGGAGGACACTCTCATGGCCCTCGCAGCATGCATGGAGATGGAAAGATGGCATGAAAGTGCACAACAAGTGGTGGAAAGACTCGAATACATTGAGGCAGTCCAGCAGGTTCGAGAAAAGGAGGAACATGGCATTCGACTGTTAGGAAAAATTACCCTCGATCGCATAAAGAGATCCACAGAATACTGGACTAAGATGTCCCGGGACCCACGTCGAGAGATCCAAGAACAATATGCCAAGTGCCAGAAGCACTGGGATAAAATTAATAAAGTAATGAAATATATCAAGCTCCCCGAGTTCAGCACCCCCAGTGAGTTTATTAACATAAGAAACGTGCTCAAGATGTATGCCAAACAGGACTCCCTATGGACCGAAGAGTGCGTAAAGGTAGCCGATGCGAGGCCGAGACAGGTGAAATAATTCACATAACACCCGATCAGAGCTAAAACCATGTTGCAACAGTTGAATTCCACCTTGTTAAAGTACCAAGTGAATGCAGCGGACATCAGAGGGATATATGCAGCCCCGATGGAAAAACACAGATTCTCGTGGGCCCAGACTTGTGAAGAACTGTTCATCAATTGTTCTTAATACAAAAGGAGTCATCCTTTTAAAGAAATATATTGGGTGGACTGATCAAGAAACTGTTATGAGATAATGCCACATGGAAAATTTTGTTTGGTTCAAACTGTACTTAGCTGTTAAACTTCAGTTAAGCTGGAGATTATAAATAAAGGCCTCGACCAATTAATTATGGTCAATGGTTTGTTGTAAGGACTATTTTCTTTTTGGCTGTTAAGAATTATTTTGAAGTTGCTATGAATTTAGAAGTCCTTCTGGACCAAAGACGAAGTTATCTTTATCAAATGCATGCGTGATTGAGCTTGAAGAAGAATTATTTCCTATTTAGTCTTATGAGCAGATGTAACAAGTAAGAGCTATCGAATATATTGTCAAGTTATCTGGTACAATTGCTTTGTTTCTCTTTTCTTTAAAGATGAAGATGATGAATTGTTGTGTGAATTATGAGACAAATGATAGTGGTAGATGAATTATTTTTCTTACCATTTATCTTGTTTCATAGGTGTTTTTCTTTCTGGTAGTTAGTAATCTCAGGCAATGATTAGATGATTGCATGGTTAATGTATTATTACTAGGCCTGTGGTATAGAATTGTCATCTGCATGTTTGAGCAGCGGGTTATCCCTAGCTCGACCTCTTCTCAGTAGTTGAAAATTTATCATGTTATTTGTCAAGTTGGTTTATACTGGCTTGCACCTCTCATATCAGCCCCACTCCAAGAGAAAATATAGAAAAGGAAACAGTCCCGACTGAAGGAAGAGCCTTCGCYAGAAAACACAAAGCCCATCGATACCTTGGCCGGATCACAAGATCTGGAGAACCAATCCATTTTAAATGCTGCARATTCTAGTTAGGCCTCAGTGGGGGGTTTGGTTCCTGTTGTTGAGTTAAGGGATTTAAGACCCATCAATAGAATTTGCGCTAGAAGGAGGCCTGAAAATGAATGGTTGAATATGTAAGTTACATGAAATTTAGAGCAGCCTATACATTCATAACGATCCACATGCATGGCTAGTCATCCAACAGATATCCCAGCTTTATTGAGTACTCCTGAAGAGGATAACTCACCCCACTCCAAGGAAGGATATCTTCACCCTGAAATACCTTACGCCCTCCTTCACGAGGAAGTGAATCAGTTTAGAAGGATTACCAAAGCTTACACCCGACAAATCAGCGCGTTTCCCTTCACCCCTATCCTTCCTCGAAGGAAACAACAAAGCAGGCTAGTAGTCAACACTCCTGACTAAGTTTTCATACACTCCATCGAAGAATTAATAGATTTTGCGATCACCAAAATACAAGAACCCCTTGACCTCATACCCAAGATACCAGCCATCGATATCTCTGAACCTAACAAACTTTTGGAAGAGGAAGAGCCTGACTCTGACTCCAAACATATGGAAGGTGAAAATGGTCATGGGGAGGAGAGAGAAGTCCCGCCTCAAGACAAACAACCTTGGTTGGCCAGGGACGCCATGGTCGTCCCTGGACGAGTACACAATCTCCCTTGAAATCTAGAAAAGTTGCTCCCCAAGTACGATCCTGAAACCTCAGGTTTACCTGAGGATCATATCAAGAAGTTCATACTCGCGATAAGTCTTATGAATGTTCAACATGAGGACGTAGTATGTATACTTTTCCCCTACATGTTTGAAAACTCGGCTTCCACATGGTATTTTAATTTTCTAGTAGGATCCATAACCAACTGGGATAAGTTCCAAAAGGATTTCTTAGACAAATTTTCTGAAGAAACCACCATGGGAGCCCTTATGACCGAACTATTTGCAGCCACCATGACCCCAAAATAAAGGGTCAAAGATTCATGACTATCCTAAACAAATTCCATCCCGCAAAGAAACCGACTCAAGAGTTGCAAAACGAGGTTTATGCCAACACACTTCCAGCCTCTATTTCCATCTTCGTTAAAAGAGCTGCTAAGAAAACCCTCATGGAGAATTTCGAAGAGGCCAAGACGATAGAATTATAGATGAAAGGATGTAAAGAAGGCCAAGCCTCTCTAGCGAGAAAAGAAAGTCAACCCCCTCCTAGGAGAGGACTCATCTTGACCAGACTGACGGGGAAGTCGGTTGAACCAACTCCTGATAAGGGTAATGGAGATATAGAATACCTGCAACGTATGGTCAAGAAACTATCAAATGAGATTATAGACATGAAAAGAAATGTGGGTGAGGGAAACCAAGGCCAAAGACCCTATAAGCCTTTTTTCAAGAGAAACCAGCCTTTCAAAGCAATTGAAGCTCCCCCAACCAACCTAAACATTGATCTAGGGAATGTCATGTCTGATTCTTTCTACACTTACCACCAAGAGAACCACTCAGAAAGTGAATGCCCTCAGTGGGTCCATGCCATGAATTTAATGGCCAACCATTTTCTAGACGAACTCTCTCTGAACGAACCCTCCAACAGTTTAGAATTTAATATTGCCTATCAGGAAGAGGCTGACCCACCACAAGACATAGCCATGCTGATATGGGATCCTGATGTGATCATGTCTTCAGATGATCTGTTTAAATCTTAGGGATCACCCGCAGAGATATTGGTGGTACACATGCGCAATAAAGGTCAACCCGGCCCAAAATAAATCAACCCTTGACCGCCCGAAAATGCCTTTTTCCCCCGGTAAAAAGCCTATAAGCATCCATATGTAGGAATATCCTAAGCTATATTATAACATAGTCGAAGATTTGAAGAAGCTGAAAGCTAATATATCAGTTATGGACATATGTAGAATCCCTCAGCAGAAAGACCTTCTGTTGCAAGATCTGAGTTCAGTAAAAAACCCGACTACTGACAATGGTCAAGAGAAGAATCTACCCCCCACAGATTTGGAAAGCAAACCAATGATAAGCACCTGCTCAGAAGGCAGGAAGGAGAGACCTTTCATGCCTCCTTTCCTTTTAACATTCGAAGTCTTCAATCAGAATCCTCACAACTGTTTGGTGGATTTCGGGGCATATTCTAATGTAGTGCCCATGGTCGTTTGTAATAAATTAGGTGTTGTCCCTCTCAAGAGTGATAAGAATGTAATACAACTAGACCAGACCCAGGTTAAGGTCATGGGAGAACTCAAATATGTGATGATCAGGATAGCGACACACCCTAATTTTGTGCAGGTGATTGACGTCATTGTTGTAGATATCCCTGAGGCATATGGGCTATTGTTGAGCTGGGATTGGTTTGAAAAGATAAACAGATATTTTAGTACAGACTGTGCACACCTTTGGCTCCCCCTGAAAGGATACAAAAACATGATCAAAATTGATAGGGAGAGATATCTGAAGCACACAGTCACTGACCTAGAAACCCTAAATGAGCCGACATCTACCGATTTCCCCATATTGGGCAACTATTCCTATGATTCCCACTTCGGGAAATTTTATCCTCTCCTATCCAATATTCCTCTTACCCAAAACTCCAAAGTTATTTTTCAAGAGGAATCGTTGATACCAACATAAGACCTTTTTTTCTGTCACAACCCCGCACTAGGACTTGTGGAAAAATAAATCGGAGAACAAAACATTGGTGATGGAAAAGAAAGGAGTGACTGATGCCCGCAAATTTGGACCCTCTACTTTGATGGATCTAAATCACAAGAAGGGTCAGGAGCAGGGTGCATCCTCATTGATCAGAAGGGTAAACTTCATTTCTTGTCTTGTAGGCTAGAATTCGAATGTACCAATAACACCACCAAGTATGAAGCTCTAGTTCAAAGGTTAAAGAAAACCATATATCTAAATGTCAAGGAATTGAAAGTTTTTGGAGACTCCGAAATTGTTATTAGACAAGTAAGAAATGCTATACGTTGCAATTCACCCCATCTTATGAACTACCAGCAGGAGGTGCATAGGCTAATAAAGCGCTTTGAGGCTTTCAATATCATTGCAATCCCTAGGGAAAATAATGTTCTTGTTGACTCCTTAGCCACAACCACTTCGAGGTTTTTGCCTTTAGAAGATTACGAAGCCTCCCGATTCACTGTAGAGCTGCTCTACAAATCATCAATACCTAATAACATTTCTAATTGGAAATTCTTCGAGGTAGATGAACATATCGTAAGTTTCTTGACCAACCAAGACAATTTCAAAGATCTTGCTATTGACGATGAAGAGTTCCAAGAGAAATCGATGGAAAACGAGCCTCGGATAGAACATCATGAGGATGGATTAAAGGCTCACACGATCCCGAAGGGGGTAGCTAATTTAGAAAACCTGTTTGATCTAAAGGAATGATTCAAAGGACCTAAGAACGCAAAGACCGGTAGCTCTTGCCCCCTCCATGAAACTGTAAATCTTGGAACCCCAGAAAACCAAAATCTTGTAAATCTCAGCAAAACTATATCTAAGGAAGAAAGAAAGGCCCACCTCAAGCTGTTTAGACAATACCAGGACATTTTCGCATAGTCCTATAAGGAGTTGAAAACATATGATACTCATATTATTCAGCAGACTATCCTGCTGAAACCTGAAGTCAAGCCTTTCCAACAGAAGCTTAGGAAATATCACCCTTCACTAGAAACTCTGATGTATCAGGAATTAAGGAAACTCCTGGATAATTTTCCAGGTTAGGCACTCTGCCTGGGTAGAAAATCTTGTTCCAGTGAGGAAAAAATTGGGAGAAATCCGATTGTGCGTAGACTTTCAGAACCTCAAAAAATCTTCGGAGAAGGACAATTATCCCATCCCACCGATGGAGCAACTCCTGCAGACCGTGTTGGGCTCGAAGATTTTTTCTTTGCTCGATGGTTTCTCAGGATACAATCAAGTGTTGGTTTCGGAGGAAGACCAATTGAAAACTACCTTCCAAACCAAATGGGGAACCTTCACTTATAAACACATGCCTTTTGGATTAATTAACGCAAGAACAACCTTCCAGAGGGCCATGGACATGGAATTCCAGGGACTTATAAACAAGTGTATAGTAGTATATTTAGATGACATAACAGTGTATTCGAAGAATAGGGAAGAACACATCCAACATTTAACTCAGATTTTCGAAAGGTGTTGGAGATACAATATATCCCTGAACCCTAAGAAAACTATCTTTGGTGTTGAAGAAGGCAATGTCTAAGAAGGAAAGTTGTTAGGTCACATTATCTCTCAAGTCAGGATTTGCATAGACCTCGAAAGGATTAAGGCCATAGGTCAACTTCTGCTACCCCATAACAAGAAGGCTATGCAGTCCTTTTTCGGGCAAATAAATTTTGTAAGGAAATTCACTCCCGATTTCGCCGAGATCATCAAACCCTTACAGAAAATGATCCACAAGGATGCCAAATTTAAGTGGAATGATGAACAAAAAAATTCTTTCAACAATATCAAAGCTGCCATATCCCGAGCCCCAGTGTTGCGAAGTCCTGATTTCAACAGGGACTTTTCCCTTTACACTTTCACTTCAGACCATTCACTAGCTGCGGTTTTAAATCAAAAGGATGATGAAAACAACAAAGCCCCAATATAATTTATGAGAACTAATCTTCAAGGAGCTGAGCTCCACTATCCTGCCATAGACAAGAAGGCCTACATGGTCTATAAGGCAGTAAATCATTTCAGGTCTTACATCCTCAAGAATCACACTAAGGTGATTGTACCACACCCTGCAGTTCGATCTTTGTTCACCCTACAAGAAATGGGAGAAAGAAGAGGGAACTATATGGAAATAGTCCAAGAATTTGATCTAGACATAAAACCTACCAAGCTAGTAAAAGGACAAGGTTTGTGCAAGCTCGCAGCCGAAGCCCAGGATCAAGTAAATGAAGACTCTGGGTGGGAGAATGAAATAACTCTATGGTGTGGAGAGGTAGCATACATCTCCCCAAGATGAGACTCCTGGTACAAGGACTTGGCTTACCTACTACATCATGGGACTTGTCCTGAAAACCTCAACCCCAAAGAGAGAAGAGCCCTCAAATTAAAATATGCACAATATCGCCTTATAAATTTGGTGCTTTTCCAGATTAACTATGACAAGGTATTGTTGAGGTGCATCGAATGTGAAGACACTGACAAGATGCTAAAGGAACTTCATGATGGCTCCGTCGGAGGACATTTTGCTAGAAACACCATTGCTCATAAGATTATGAGAGCCAACTATTACTGGCCCACCTTGTTCAAAGACACACATACTTATGCTAGAAACTGTAAGACTTGTCAAATAAGCACTAGAAAGGAGAAAAGGGAAACAGTCCCACTTCAACCTGTGACTGTTTCGAGGCCCTTTGAGCAGTGGGGGTTAGATATCATAGGAGAAATTACGCCTAGCTCTTCTAAACTGCACAAGTACATTCTTACTACCACCGACTATTTCAAAAAATGGGTGGAGGTAGTGATCCAATTTATAGAACAACAGCTAATCACAAGGTTTGGTCTCCCCTCTGTTTTGGTATTTGATAATGCATCTTATTTCTCCTCTACGCTATTGAAAAAGTTTTCTTTGGACAAAGGAATCATAATCAAGTACTCTGCAAATTATTACCCTCAGGGAAATGGTGTGGCGAAGTCGACTAACAAAAATCTGGTAAGGATATTAAAGAAGACAGTTACAGATAACCAAAGAAATTGGCATAATCAACTTCATAATGTCCTATGGGCCGATAGGTTCACACCCAAAGAAGCCATAGGAAACTCCCTGTACTTTCTAGTCTACGGGCAAGAAGCCATCCTCCCAAACGAGCTCTATCTACCATCTCTTCAATTGGCCCAAGATTCCAACGAGGAACCCTCATCGTCCATGCAACAAAGAATCAATACTCTACTCATGCTGGAAGAAGAGAGCGAGAAGGATAAGTCAAAATTGCTAGCTCACCAACAGATAGTGAAACGATGGTTCGATAAGCATAAGGCTAAAGAAAAGATTTTTGAGGTAGGAGACTTGGTACTAAAATGGGACAGAGTGAATGAACCAAAAGGAAATCATTCTAAGTTTCAGAACCTGTGGCTTGGACCTTTCTAGGTTGCTGAAAAGATAGGGGAAGGCACTTATCAATTGCAGAATTTGAGGGGAGAACCTGACGCCCTCCCAGTAAATGGTCAGGCCCTAAAACAATATTTCCAATAAAAAAAAAAGGAATATATATATATATATATATAATTAATAATAATAATAAATAAATATAAACAAAAAGGGGGGGGGACATGAGTCAGGATTACTAGAAACGAAGGAGGTATTGAGGTAAAAAACCCTGCAGGCAGACCCAGAAGCATTAATTGGAGGATTTCAAATGCAAAGGTAAAAGGAGCTCCGATTTAAAACCAACGGGGTTCCCCACCAGCTTCCGTATCAGCTGAGTATGAAGGAAGAACAGAGATTCTGCTTTGACCCAGTAAATCGCCATTTTTTGAGCTCTCAACACACCCTAAAAATTCTCTGCCAAATTTTACTTTTTGGGTACCACTTAATATTTTGGTATTGTCTAATTTGAAATGATGTTGTTTTCGCTTATCATTGTTTTCTACAAATTCTCCTTGATTCTTTAAAATTTTCCCTGAACATGTCAAAACCATCATAACTTAAAGATATTAAAATTTTATTAAAGAATCAACTACTAAATCGTTTCACCCAACGCGTCTAAAATTCGGCACCCGGAAGAATCAAAGATGAAAGAAAATCGTCCTAGAAAACTAAGGACTCTGATCATCAATTTTCATTAGCGTCAGTAAAAGGGGAGTTGTTCTTTCATGATAAGCATTACACAAGAAAGTTTTCGATGACCGATTTCATTTGGCATCGGCGAAACGCGAAAGGAAGTAGTCGTTTGCAGGGAAATAAAGGAATCACCGACGACCGATCTCGTAAAAGCATTTTGGCATCAGCGAATTTCCAAGAAGCTAGCCCAAGAAAAAAGGCACGATAAGTTCATCCCTGGTTACTAACCCCTGATATCTAATCGACATCGATGATTCCTAGGCTTGGTTTGGGAGCGCGTAACTGAAAGAAGGTTACCACCTTTGTTGGTGCTCGTGAGTCAAGTCACCAGTCTTTGTCTTCCATATGTCATGTCAGAATAATTCGATGAAAGTAATCAACGTCGACGGTTTTATTTTATAAAAAAAGGTATCAACGAAAAATCTAGTAGCTCTGCACTGATCCCCGACTTCCCCATTCAGAAAATGACACGATGGGACATTTTAGCTCTAAGATACACTAGATACGATGCATTTAATCAATTGATTAATTCCAAGATTGCGCATTAGTTTCTAATTCGTGCACAAAGAAAAATGATTGTTTTAGCCTGTAGATACAATGGATCTCCCTCCATGCCTCCGTTGTCAACCTATGTAAAATTGATTTCAAAAAATTGGCAGTAAGTAGTTTTAAATTTCGTCCCATTACTTATATTAACAACTTGATGCGATTGGTAAGTTCTCTCTCATTATATTATCCTGAATTATTATAAGCCAGAGCATTCTGCATGCAAAGAAGTCTGGAACATCCAGTGGAGCGAGACGAATGACCCGGAGAAGGCTTCCAAGGTATAGTGAGTATTAAGAAACATAGTTTAACAAGCATATAGGTATGTACCGGTCTAGTTTTGTTATTTCCACCCCACATGTAAATTAGGATCTAATATAACTCTGATGCTGGCCCTAATTGAACGTCTTCTTGCAAGAACGATGCCTTCGAAGAAACCTACCACTAGGAAATCTCCTAAAGTCTTAAAGCTACAAGAATCAGAAGTAGGAGAGGGTGCCTCCCTAGCCATTGCAAGAAAATTGGAATTCACTTCCAATAAAGCGCCCATCATCAAGACGATCACCAAAGAGGCTTTTGCTCAGCCCCCGGCCTTTGGGGACACAGAGGAAAAAATTGGGACGAAGACAATATTCCTACGATGGGAAGACCTATTCAATAAATTCAAGCATGAAGAGTTCCCCGAATATGCCCCGCATAGCGATCCTGACACAAGGAAGCTGGACGATGAGGTTTTTGTCAACATCTGAAAGGATTACCTACACATGGTGGCGAGTAGGACTTCGGTTTTCCCTTGCATTGAACTTTTGAAATGGCTCATTGATCAAACTAATGCACAGAAGTGTGTAATTAATGATGATAATGGTCAAATCATCGAGGTTTTCCTCCTGGTGGAAGTCCAAAATTATTACAAGATTCGGGAGCCAGATGAATGTTTGAACACAGATTTTGTTGTGAAGTTTTATCAAAAGCACGACACCAACAAAATCATGGCATCCTAGTGGAGAGAAGATAAAAAATTCACCAATCGAAACTCCGGCTAGTACCCTACGACCAACCTCAGACAACATTATATCTATCTAATGGCTCTCCTTTGTCGGTTGCATGGAGAGAAAGATTGTTCCAGGTTTCCAGAAGCATGGATGCCTTTGGCTTATACTGTTGCCATCTCTAGAACAAGCTTCAACTAGGGTGCTATCATCTCCAAACAGCTTAACACCTGCATCCTATAGGCTCAGTAGCTGAAGGAAGGAGAAACTCCTACCTTTTACATGGTGTCTTATCTATTGGATGTCGTTTGTGCAAAAAATGACTTCTCTGGGATGAACCTGAGCTGGCACACTTCCGGGCCCCCGGTGCATGTCTACTTCGACATCTTGTGGGAGAACAGGTATAAAATATCCTACTCTCTCATTTGCGACCAATTTATCGCACCTATTCATTTTTTACTATTCAAGAAAGAGTGCCCAAGGATGTCTGATGCAGCCAAAAAAGGTATATCGAAATTCGGTCACTGGTACCTGGATGAGCGCGAAACCTACATTAGGGTTTTCGACGCCACCAAAGAACCACATTTTCTACCTATAGATGTCCCCGACTGACTAGTACTAGGGGAAATATGTTACCAAACTATCTTGCAGGGCTACAATGCCACTTTGGTGAAGGATAAGAAGCGGGCATTCATACCCTATGGGTTTCATATCGGCTTCTACCAGGTTAAAGACACTGCATAGACCAAGCAAGAGGGATTAAGTCAATTGGAATTTTGGTTCTAGACAGGACGTTTTCCCAAGCATGATCCCAAGCATGTCGTCTCGAAACATGCATCACAAGTATCGTCATGTTGGCCTTATGCCCACAACCGGTTTGAGGATGAAATTTTCACCGAAAATGCTCAAGACTGGGATGAGGTGGTGGCAAGAATTGCTGACCCCAGAGTAACAAATTTCAAGGCCATGAGTTACGAAGAGAAAATGGTGTCCTTGGAGCAAGAAGCGCAAGAAATTCTCAGGACTAGGGAAGAAAGGGTAAAATTTGAATTGATCGAAACGATGGAAGCTCCCCAAGAAGCCCCTTTATAGAACTAGAATTTTCTCGAAACTCCAGGTGCACTGGAAAGAGGAACACTCTTGATCCAACATGCTCAGAAAATGATGGATCTGGCATCGAATGATCCAACCCTCTTATCAATTGTTCTGGCCATTAACCCAGAAGAGATCCCAACAGGGGTAGGAGGCTCCAAGCTTACAGACACCGGTAACATCAATGGGTCAGATGACCCTGAATCCACATTGCCACCAGCCGATTCATCGACAGGTGCGATGATTCAATCAGAGTTGTCCCAGGTGTCAGTCGAAACAAGTGTGCCTAACCCTCTGAACGAGTTCATAAATATATACAGTGATGATGAGAGCCCGGAGGCATCTCAGAAAACCTATGTGCATGTAGAAGAAGAAAAGGAAGCCGACGAAAAAACACCTCTTGTTCCCGATGTTCAGAGTCAAGAGGACACACAAGAAAGAAAAGGAGCCTAAAGCGGCCTAGACATAGAAATGCCCGATGTGCCAGAGACCCTAACAAGTAGTCCCAAGGACAAGTCAGGATTGGATGAGTCAAAAGAAAGATCCCCATAGAAGGACGTCGGTGATGCCACGGCTAGTATACAAGAAAGTATTGAGCTCACTCCTGGCACATCTACTCCACTCGATACTCAGGTCCCCAATAAACAATGGGAAGAGGCCGGGCCTTCGGAGCAAAACAAGGAGGTTCAAGAGTCTGATCTTGAACAAATATATACCACTGGTGACCTGGGAAACACGCTCACATGGGGTGACCAACAGATACCAGAGCCAGTAGACGAGGTAGAAAACATCTATGAAATATATTATGATCAAAAGAGGAAGGCCATCATGCAAAGGACTGCTAAGAAGAGAAAGATTACTGTGGACCATTCCATTTTGGTTACCACAGAGGAAAGCTTGATCAACACAGTAGATGCTTGCACATATGAACTAATAGGTTTGGGAAGAGCCCTCTCTGATGCTTCCCAAGATAGGGCCAGGAGGGATGAAAGAGAACTAGATGATACTCTAAAGGAACTGGAACACTTGCGCCTGAGTATTACAAAGGTGCCACATAGACTGCGACATATTTGAAGAGTGAGTTTTCAAGAATTTACAACAAGTACAAGAAAGAAAGAAACCTATTAACCAAAAATATAATTGAATTTCAGGAGGACACTCTCATGGCCCTCATAGCATGCAAGGAGATGGAACGATCGCATGAAAGAGCACAACAAGCGGTGGAAAGACTCGAATACGTTGAGGCATTCCAGCAGGGTCGAGAAAAGGAAGAACATGGCATTTGACTGTTAGGAAAAAGTAGCCTCGACCGCATAAAGAGATCCACAGAATACTGGACTAATATGTCCCGAGACCCACATCGAGAGATCCAAGAACAATATGCCAAGTGCCAGAAGCACTAGGATAAAATTAATAAAGTAATGAATGATATCAATCTCCCCGAGTTCGACACCCCTGGTGAGTTTATTGGCATAATATACATGCTCAAGATGTATGCCGAACAAGACTCCCTATGGACCGAAGAGTGCACAAAGGTAGCTGATGCAAGTTCGGGATAGGTGCAACAATTCACAGAACACCCGATCAGAGCTAAAACCATGTTGAAATAGATGAATTCCACCTTGGTAAAGTACCGAGTGCATGCAACGGACATCAGAAGGATATATGCGGCCCCGATGGAACAACACAGATTCTTGTGGGCCTAGACTTGTGAAGAAATGTTCATCAATTGGTCTGGATACGAAAGGAGTCATCCTTTCAAAGAAATATCCCGGGTGGACTGATCACGAAACTGTTATGAGATAATGCCACGTGGAAACTTTTGCTTGGTTTAAACTGTACTTAGCCGTTAAATTTCAGTTAAGCTTGAGATTATAAATAAAGGCCTCGACCAATTAATTATGGTCGATGGTTTTTTGTAAGGACTATTTTCTTTCTGGATGTTAAGAATTATTTTGAAGCTGCTATGAATTTAGAAGTCCTTATGGACCAAAGACGAAGTTATATTTATCAAATGCATGCATGATTGAGCTTGAAGAAGAATTATTTTCTATTCAGTCTTGTGAGCATATGTAACAAGTAAGAGCTATCGAATATATTGTCAAGTTATCTGGTACAATTGCTTTGTTGTTCTTTTCTTTAAAGATGAAGATAATGAATTGTTGTGCGAATTATGAGACGAATGATAGTGGTAGATGACTTATTTTTCTTATCATTTATCTTGTTTCATAGGTTTTTTTTATTTTTGGTAGTTAGTAATCTCGGTCAATGATTAGATGCCTGCATGGTTAATGCATTATTACTAGGCCTGTGGTATAGAATTGTCGTTTGCATGTTTGAGCAGCGGGTTATCCCTAGCTCAATCTCTTCTCAATAGTTGAAACTTTATCCTATTATTTGTCAAGTTGGTTTATACTGGCTTGCACCTCTCATGTCAACCCCACCCCAAGAGAAAATATAGAAAAGGAAACAGTCCCGACTGAAGGAAGAGCCTTTGCGAGAAAAAACAAAGCCCATTGATACCTTGGCTGGATCGCAAGATCTGGAGAACCATTCCATTTTAAACACTGCAGAGTCTAATTGGGCCTCATTGATGGGTTTGGTTCCTACTGTTGAGTCAAGGGATTTAAGACCCATCAACACTAGGTTGGAAGCGCATGAAAAGTCACCAAGAGGGTACAATCGACAGTCGGGTGGACCACAATGAGCAGGGTATCAAGCCCGAAACATGTCAAGGGTATTGAAATAAAGTGGTCCGCAAGATAACTGAGGACCTCGAATGGATTCGATACCCATGAAGCTCCGTGGAAAATGTGATCGAAGGAATCCCAAGACAAGCCCTCTATGTGCATTCCCCACTATGCTTGGTCCGGTTTTGGAGGGGTTATCTCCGCTACCTTTCTGCATGCAACCTCGTGTTTATCCCCTGTGTTAGAGGGGGGTACCGGATAAATTTCATGATACTAGAATTTTAACACTCCCTAGCACAGACTCCTATGTTTGTTTTGTAGCCTTGAAGAGTTTCCTCTCCAAACCTAAATCAAGGCTCTAGCCTAGACTAGTTGATGAACCCTACAAACATAAAGTCTAGTTGATTTTAATTAATTGTTAATTTGTTGTGGCTTGTCGTAAGTCAAATTTTATGAAAGTGAAACTAGTGATGTTTTGAGAGATGAAAGAGAAGATAAACAGAAAGATGGAAACAAAATAACTTCTTCTTGACAAATTCAGATTTGCACTTTTAAATTCTTTAACCAACTCTTCAAACTACTTTTTTACTAAGATATTTGAACAAAAAACTCAAAACAAGATTTCGCTTGACTACGAGCTACTTATGATCCTAAGTAAAACAACCAAGAACTTATGAAAGCAAAACGTTTTCCTGATTATTAATGCAAACAAGCAACTACTTAATCAAACAAAGAAATGATTTTTTTTTATTTTTTTATTTTTTATTTCAACATGCTTTAAAATAAGAGAAATGAAAAATGGATTCCTTTTCTTTTCTTTGAAAGAAAGCAAAAAGATAAAGTGAAGACAAAACAAAAACCAAAAATAACTTATGGCCCTACTGTGGATCGCAGGGAGTCACTTGACCAAACCCCAAAAGGCTGATTAGAAAAAAATCACAGATTTGTCTAAGACTCTATTACAAAAACCTCAAGAAATATTTTTGATGAAAATAAAACTATGCTATGGTCAGACCTAGGCTACAGACTGTGATCACAGAGACCAGGGCTTAGTCTAAAAATACCCTTGAGAAGCCTGGCTTCTGACAGGAAAGAGGATGACTGCCTCTCTCTGTCAAAATATCTCCCCGACACAGACATGCCACTATCACTTCAGCAGCAAGCGTATGTACGCGTGTTATCCAAAGGAAGAGCACGTATGCACGCATGCAGGGCTACTGTAGGGTGCGTATAGCTCTGTAAATGATCAAAAATATGAAACACAATAGTACAACATAGGCAAGGAGTACTGGTATTGAAAAACAGAATCCCTTAGAGATAGAGAAAAACACTTTGATAAAGAAAATGCAAGGAAAATTTGATGAAGCAAAGCTAATCTGAGGTTATTCCTAGGCTATAGACTACAACAAAGAGACCAAATCTAGGAAACCCCTAAGAAGGATCACTCCTGATAGGGAAGAGGATGAATGCCTCTCCTTTTTAAAAAATAGTTCTTGACTTAAGCACGCAACTGACACTTCAGCAGCCAGCGGATGTACGCAGGCTATCTAAAGGTAGGGCGTGTGTATACGCGGGCAAGGCTTCTGTAGGTATACCTCTGTAAATTTCTGAAAAGAAAACCAAACAGTCAAGAAATCATGTAGGGAGTACTGGTATGGAAGACCAGAATCCCTACAAACTCAGACTCTTGCTGAAACTCAGAAAAAAGGTAATCAGACCTAATTTAAAATACCCAAAACATATCCCCAGAAAACCCTAGAGATTCCCTAGTACGGTCTCCAATTCTATTGTGGGTGGGAAATCCCCCTACGGGCTAGCATTAAGGATTTTGTAATGCATTCATAAATGACCTAAAGTCTCCGACTTCTTACCATCATCCCAATCATAAACCCCATTATTCATGTGTAAATAAAAGGTTAAAAAGATCAAGTTACTATACCTTAGTTTCCGTGTTTGAGGTCGATCCTTTAACATTTTGTTGTTCCTTGATTGCAAATTTCCTCCCAAAGCTGACCTCCATTCACAAAAAGACAAACAAATAACTCCAAACATGCATTTGATCTATGAACTAATGTGTTATATATTCTATCAAAATATAATCAATATTTAAACATTAAAAACCTCATATGGCGGGACGGGAAAAGTACTTCTTTTATTAATCTCACAAGAATACATTAAAATAGTGAGATCGGACGCTACTCCTCAAATTTGGTCATGGGCTCCTCTTCAACTGTGTTCCAACTGCATTCATATATTCTTCTCTTCACACAATAGTTGCAAAAGGTTGGGGCAAGGGAAATGCAAAATCGGGTAGAGTTTCTTTACTATTATTTTTCTCTTTTCAAATGGGACCCCTACCCCTTCTTTTATAGGCTAGAAAGGGCTAGGTATTTGGTCGAGTGATCGGATATGGGTGGTCCAACGGTTTAGGTAACTTACCCTAAAATCCATGTTCTGTCTACAACTTTCCATTTTTTGTGCTTTTGTCAGTATACACGGGCTGTAGTGAGTCAACTAGCATATACACGCGTGCAGTAGTGGAGCAGGATGCATATGCCTTCAAAAAAGGGTGTTTTTAAGAAGTTGTTCAGTAGTGGCTTGGAAAAAATGGCAAGTGAGATGGCCCGATGCCAGGTATGCTTGTCTGGTGCAATTTAGGGTTATAAAAAGCAGTCTTATGACTTTGGGTCGATCTTTGGGTTTTGAAACAAGCTTTATGCATTTAGATTTTAATAAGTACACATCTGAATTTTCAGTTTCTTCATTGAGTTTTAACCAGACCTCCATGTTTTCTTCCTTTCCATTGTATCTGTGAATGAATTTGTAATTCATAGTGTCTTACTGTTCATTTGATGACTTTCAGAGGTCATTCTTGCATTGCATCAATGGGCTGAGATCACACAAACAGTTTCAAGTTGTAACTAACCATTCATAAATACTCTTTAGTGTATATGAGTTTGTTAGTATGGTAGTTTTATTTCTTCATTTCTTAAATTTATAATCACCTGGTTGGTTCAGTGAGGCCTTTATTTGTTGGAGTGTATTCATTATTATCTTCACCTGAGTGAGGTTTGATGGTTCCTTGGATTGATCCACCTTGAAGTTATTTCATTCAAATCATTTCGCTAAGTTACCAAGATCATTCCCTTTACAGTCAGGGAAAGACTCTTGGAGTGAAAAAACATGGAAACAAACAATATAAAATGGAAACAATACTCTGTAAAAAAACTAAAAAGGGCATATTCATTCTTTATACCTCTGGATCTAGCTAAAATGGTCGTATATTGGGCAAACAAAAACCTTTTCGAGTGAAACGAAAAGCGTTCCTAAATGAAATGAGCACTCTGGACGTAATGAAATATTACTCTTAGCCCAAAAATATATGAAAATAACAGAAAAAAGAGATGAGGCAACTCAGATTCACTATCTCGATCTACAACAAGAGCGGGTCTTCAAAAAGGCTCTGATACCATGCTTGGAAACACATGTATTCCAACAGAGGATGAACACCTTTAGTAACCACTCACATAACCAGATCAAATATCAACACACCAATTTTTTGACGTGGTAAAACCCCTATGGGTAAACATTGTTGTGAGTGGGAAATCCCTCTATGGACTAGCATTTAGGGTTATATTATGCATGCAGAAAAGACCTAAAGAATCCTACTTTCTATCATCGTCCCAGACCTAATCCCCATTATTTTTAATCAAATACATAGTTAAGTGAGAATACCTTATTTTGGGCATTTGATATTGATCCTTCTTCATGCTTGATCGCTTGTTGACATCAACTCTCCTCCCAAGGCTAACCTGCATTCATATAAAACAAGCAACAAACTCTACATGCATTCGATCTATAGATTTATGGGTTAGAGATTCAAACATATATGCAATAAACTATGAAGACCTCATATAGTGGGATGGGAAAATCATTTCTTTATTATTAACTTTAACAAATCAACTTATAATGTTGAAGCCAGCCACCGCTCTGCGAACCTGGTCCTGGGCTCTTCTTCAAATGTCCTCCAACTTCTTTGCTCTGTATCTCTCCTTGCAGAAGGATGGCTAAAGGGTTGGGACAATGGGAATGTGAAATTGGGTATAGTTTCTTTACTATCATTCTTCTCTTCCAAATGGGACCCCTACCCCTTCTTTTATAGGCTAGAAGAAGCTAGGTATTTGGTCGAACCCTCAGCCATGCATTGCCGGAAGGTTTAGTTAGCTCACCCAAAGCTATGTGTTCCGTCGACAACTTTCCTTTTTTGTGTGTTTTTTGTAGGTACACGCTGGCTATTTTAGGTCAGCTAGCGTGTACATGTGTGCAGTAATGGAGTAGGGCACGTGGGCCTTTATAAAAGAGGTTTTTAAGAAGAGTTTTTCAGTAGTGTTTTGGAAAAGAATGAATTTGAGATGGCCTGCTGCCAGGTAAGCATGTCTGGTGCAAATTAGGGTTATAACAGATGACCCCTAATGTGTGAGGTTAGAATAGCATCTGATGGCCGAAATACATTAACAATCTTCACCAATGTGTTGAACAAGTGAGCCCAGGGACCAGAAATTGGGAGGTGTTGTCTGCAAAAAGGACAATTGTCTCATCGAGGCGGGCATACCCATGCTCGGGATAAAATAGAATCATGGCTACCAATCAAATACACTGTAGATCCATGTCATATAACTATATAAAGAGTAGCCGTGAACAATACACATCGGAGCTACATCTGGAAATCAAAAAGATATACATATAGAGTATTTATCTTCTAGAAGCTGATATGGCCTTATGGCTGGAGATGAGGTCTTCAAAGCTCGAGAAACAACTTCAAAATCTTCAAAGCTCAGGTAGGAGTGTAATATGAGTGTACGACTTCACTACCCAGAGGTCTTCAACGACTCGTCGGTCATGGACTAGATAATCTTGATGATCAGACTGGAAGCTTCATTGATTTCGAGCAAGGACTTGATTGGACATTCAGGATGGTTGGATATGAGGGCAAGAGACAAACTGTAGAGGGGTCGACTCAGGCTTGGTGAAAAACTTCCCTTGGACAATATCATGACAAATGATGAGACTCAGGTAGCATGGCATTAACATAAGTTTACGAGGCAGGAGGCAACACAAACTCTCCATATGTTTGGAAGAATAACCAAACGAAGAAGGACACAACTCTATGTAGTGAGAACAACTTCCTAAGGTCATATGAAATTCCAGGGTTTGATGAACAAACGAACATATGTGCTTTATCCAAGGGTGACTCATTATGATGTCAATAAAGAAAATACTTTTCCTTTCCTCTTTTTGGGGTATATTTGATTTTTTTTTTGTCTTTTTTCAATAATTTTGGAAAAAGAATAAAAAAATGTTACGTTACAAAGGAGGATCAAGCATCACAAACATACCAGTTCCAAGCACACAGAACATAGGGATGCTCAGGGCAAAGGGACATATGCAAGAAAAGGACACTCAGGAAAAATCCTCCAGGGGCCAAAGGTGTCAAGACGCAGAGGAAAAGTGCTACAAGGATTGCATATAAGGCATGCTTGAGATGGTTCAATTGAGAGCAACATGGAGCCAACATTAGGTCAAAGACGCAGGTATGAAAATGCGATTAATAAAATACACAATGGTAATGTCCTTCGATGTAAGTTTAACGAGCCCAGAGAATGTAAGCTCAACGGTTTTTCATATTTAGAGAGTCTGAAAAAATGTAAAAGGAGACTCCATTGGGGTACCTTTTTCGAAGGTAGTCTAGTCAGTTTGAAAAAGGGGTAAACTAGCACCGACAAGACGTCTATTCAAAACCATTTTAACGAGTGTGATAAAGACAAGATCACTCGACCATTTTTTCATTTTTAAGGAGTCTGAAAAAAACTTAACTATAGACTCCGTCAGGAATTTTCTTCTGGACCAGTTTAACGAGTGTGAAAGAATAAGGTCACTCGACGATATTTTCAATTTTAGGGAGTCTGAAAAGAGCTTAACTATGGACTCCATGGGGGTTCCTTTTTCGTAAATTTAGTCCCTCAGGTCCGAAAAAGGGTTAAAATTATACCTGAGGGTACTCTTCTAAAGAATTGAAGTTCCTTAGAGTATACCTTTGTTCATACACTTGACCATATGGACCAAAAAAGGGGTAAACTACCGCCGGACAGACGTGACTTCAAATTTCAGTTTAATGAGCATGAAAGGCCACAATATCGCTCGACAATATTTTCATGTTTAGAGGGTCTAAAAAGGGCTTAAAAGAAGACCCGTTATGTCTTTTGGGAGTCCCAAGGGTGAGGACAAGAGTGAAAAGGAATCATGCAAATGAGGCTCAAAATCGTAATTAGGAAAAACAACAAGGACTCCCGAGCCTACAGTGATTAGAGACAGCATGGACACCATAATGCAACCAGGATCTACCTAGGGAATCCATGTTCCAGTAGGCTCTACCACCAAATCGCGACACTTCTAAAGTAGCAATGATGGTTTCGTGTCGCAACCTGATGGGATCAATCCTATGGAAAAGGGATAAAGACAATAAGATACAAAAGTTAGGGTAGAAACCTAACCTACATACTCAATTTGATCATCTGAGATTTTTCCACAGACCATCAAAAGTTTCCAAAAAATTCAAAAAATTGTCCTGATACCCGCTCATACCCTTCCAATGCAACTCCTGAATCACTCTAAATGGTTTTTGGTTTAAAGAAAACAACAAGGGGGGCCAAAAAAGTGACAAAAGAGGCCAAAAATTGTATAAATAGAAGCTGGCAGCTCATTATCACCATTGTTGATTTGGAAATTGACTCTGGAGACAAAACATCCCCTTTGAGAAGAGTGGTGATTTCGGGAGCTACGGTGGATGAAACGACCATCTGTCTGGACCAAGTAAGTATAAACTCTCTCATCTTGTAATTTAAATCATTATTTGTTCTTTGGGTTCCAAGTTTTGGGGGGGGCATCAACCTTTAAAAGGTTGGCCCTAGGTCCACGTGGGCTGTCTTAGGACAGGCCACATGTACATTTGGGAAGAGTAAAAACTGCACGCATGTACACGCGATTGTCAGCATCACAGACCGTGTGGACCCCCTTATTGAATGAAAATGTTAAAAAACAAGGGCTAACCCTCCTGAACTTTGGTGTTTTGCAGGATGTATGTTCACTGGAGAGAAAGAGAGCATGAGGAGGTTAGTCAGTTGGTCAGGGAAGACCCCAATGCTGTGGTTTCCTTGATGCAATGTGGGTTGCTCAAGTTGTTTTTATGTCCTTTTATGTGGGCACAACCTAGGCTACTGAATGCCTTGGTTGATTATTGGCATCTAGATGCAGAGGCCTTCATGTTAGAGGGGCAGTTACTGGTGCCCACCACCGAGGACATATATTTTTTGACTGGGCTCTCAAGGAGAGGGGAACCAGTCAACTTCCAGACATTTCATTCGGGGCCGCATAACATAGCAGAATTGATAGGTCTTTACTGTGAGGCTGGTACAGACCGATCGAGCTCACAGGTGCCCATAAGAAAGATTACTGACTTATCTCTGTAGGCGATTGTGTTTCTTATTGGGTGGATGACTGGTTCTATGGCTCTGCATCAGGTGTCCCGTGCACAGATGAACTGTGCAGTCCAGTGCTTGAATGCACAAATATTTGACTAGAGCACAACATTGCTAGAGTGTATGAAGAGGGAGTTGACATATTGTTGATTGCGGACACAGAGGAACTTCGGGTTTGGGACCGTTCTATGCTCTTTCTTCTTTGAGAGAGTTCCGAGCTTTAGTCCTCAAGTAGTGGTACGAGGACATCAGGCCTCTCTTCCTGCTATGTGTAGATGGGAAGTGTTGCTGCCACGACAGGGTGGTTGAAGGACTAATGATTCCTTTGACGATGATTTCTTCACTTGGCTATCGGGACAGATCCTAGTCATAGAGGATTACCCTTATGATGGGATTGATTTCTTGAGAGATCCTAAGATACCAGTTCCTCCTAGTGAGGAGCGAGGAGAGATGGGTAACTATCCACCATTGTGTAGTTGTTTTTATTTTTTGTGAAACATATGTAATTTTTATGTTGTTTTTGTTATATATCATTTTTTTTTGTATACCAGAGTTTTGACGGATACGTGTTTGTTATGTGCAGATGTGGGACTGGTGCGACCCACAGACTATGCGAGGAACAAGCATCATCCTCGGCCAGGGGCCGCACCTGCCGCCGCATGGGGACCAAAAACAACGGGAGAGATTCCATCTAGGGAGGCTGAGAGGGTGTTGAGATGAGTCGAGCGAAACTTTACTACGCTCACTCACACGGTCCCTATGGTAGAGATTGAGGATCTGCCACCATCTATGCAGCCTCATGTAGTGGGGGTACCACGGAGGTGGGTCCGATTTTTTCAGCATTTGGAAAATGTTGTTGATCAGTACAACAGGGCCCACAGGCCCTGACCTTAGTTAGACTTTTCACGTGCCAAGAGCACTACTTGTATATATGTTTTGAGGGCATAAGCCCCAAGACTCATTATGGGTCATATTTTTGAGGTGCTTGCGTCCACCTATGTACTCTGGTGACTTATGATATTATATATGGATTTTTATGTCTTTTTGTGTCTTATGGATCATTTTTTCCCTTAAAAATGTATTTACATGTTTATGCATACGTCCTTTCATATGTGTGCAAGATGCCAATCTAAAATTTGATTAGCTAGAGTATCTGTAATTTGGTTTAATCTCCTAGGAACATGAAAATATGTAATATAATCAAAGTTTCATTCTAAGAGATATACCCTAAGGAATTGTCGGTGTAAAGTCGGATCATGAACCCGGTAGACTCTATTTAACTGTGACACAACTAGTTGAGTGTCTAAATAGACCCAGAGATGAGAGATACCAAATGACAGGGCGTCACGAAGCAACTCAATAACTTCACTATACTCGGCAACATTGTTTGTGGTGTCACCTAAGCATATACCTCTGGAAGATAATAAATGGCCTCGAGGTGTAAATATTACCCAAGCTGTAGAGGCAAGCCTCTGAGTGTGCCAGCTAGCACCATCTGTGTACCCAAAGAACACCTTGGAATCACTTGACATCTGCCACAATGACGAAATATAACATCAACGACACATCCCTAACACTAAAAGAAACTAGAAAGTAATAGTACAAAGACTATACATATGTTACAAAAAGTTACCCATGGTGACCTGCCTATGAGTAATACTTCTTGAGGTAGAGCCCATTTCGAGGCTCTGCCAAAGAATTCCCTTCAAAGTCAACCAGATGATAAGCGCCCTTTTTTAAAACCTCTTTTATAATGAAAAGTACGAATCACATGGTTTTGAATTTTCCTGTTAAGAACCAAATATCAATATAGCATAGAAAAACCTCAGAAAAAGAGATAATTTCAGATAATAATACTCTTCGAGGGGGAAACCTCCTTTTACCCCACTTAAATGTTCAAGTACAAGATGATTCAAAATGAAAATGTCTCCTTGGTATATATAGGATACTAGGAGGTATAATTACAACTAATGGCCTAAAGCTGACATAAATAAAATAA
>SNQJ01S0111104.1:2764-20369 GCA_010110895.2 Picea sitchensis | reverse complement strand
TGCTTTCTATGTTATCAAAACTCCATTGAGCATGTCTATATAGAACATGGACAAATATCGTGACTTGATCAGAATGATAATATTCGCTCTGTATTTCTTTTTGTGCAGCGAATGTGTAATTCTCTGCAAAATCAACTACAGACAAAATTGTCCCTAGTGGAAACACTTCACGGCATTGTTTGAATTGTAGATCTTGCCATCGAGCTCTATGTGAATGCCTCGTGTATTTATAGATTTCTTCATCAAACTTCTTCAAAAAATCTATCACATCGATTTTATCTACCTTCAAATCAATCCTTTTGGAAATAACATTTGAAGAATGTGGAGCCGTGTTGTTGATATTCATATCTCTTCCAATTGACTCTTATATTAGAAAATGATTGATCATTCATATCAATATGATACTTTGAATGAAACAAACTTAGATTTCTACAACGATCACATTTCTTTCCACCAACACTTTTTTTTGTAAAATAAATCATCATCTTCTCTTTCACATAGAATTCCAGATATAAAAACATGGAATGTGGAAGGAGGAGGTGAACTTGGCCATAAAGTTTTACCAAAATCCAAAAAAGTGTCGTAATACAACTCAAATTCCACATGGTAACGACAACAACAAGTGTCACGAACAGTGATGGGTCTAACAAACCATGGTTTTTGTTGCAGAAATGTATTGATGGAAATTTTAACTTCTTTGTGCTCTTCTTTGAACTTATTGAACAACTCTAATTGTGTCATTGGCAATATATGTTTTGGATGTTCTTCATATTGTTTTCGTGCTATTCTTCGTCACAACACATCCCTTTTATGTGGTGAAACACGAGATTCTTCCAACCAACAATTACGGACCAATTCTTTAACATTTTTTGCAAGTCTATCTTTGTAGGGTTGTCTAGAAATCACTGTCCAACAAGCCAATTCATCATTTACATCTATTTGCAATCGAAATTTTATATGTTTGTGCAATGTTTTTCTTAACGTTCCCATCGTTTTTGTCATGTGTCGTGTCAAATGATATTTTATATTGCCAGATGAAACAATTGTTGTTTGTATCACTCTACATGCAACACGAACATATTATTTTCTAGATTTTCCAAAAGCTTTTAATACACTAGTTATATTGTTAAAGACATTTTGTTTCACCTTTGTATCCTTTGTCAACTTTTGAATACCCAATAATGATGTAGCTTCTTTTAACTTTCTTGGCTTTATTAAACAAAGTAAAAATTGAGCTTGTACTGTTACTAATTCATCTTTGAAAAAAGTATTATACATATTCTTAGTTCAATCTCTTATATAATGCTTAGCTTTTTTCTTCCCAAATTTGTCAGTATCAACATTTTCTAATATTTCATCAATAATGTTGATAGATTCTCCTTCATATTTCAATTTAAATTTTATATTAAAAAATATAACCCGAACATAAATTCACTAAACTATATATACTTGAGTGTTCATCTTGTATTATGTAAATTTATGCACATACCTATAGGTGATTCGTCTTCTACTTCAATTTCGGTTTCAACATTTTCTGCTTCAATTTCGGTTTCAACGTCTTCTGCTTCAATTTCAGTTTCAACATCTTCTTTGACATTATGAGACAAATCTATTTATGTTTTTTGAAAAACATCAAATTTTAATTACAATCAATTATATTATTTACAATATTTTGAATTTGAATTCTATACTTTGAATTATGTACTTTATGAATACAGTCTCAATGTGTGTCGTGTGCTCGATCATCATATGTGCATACATACCTGGTTGAACTTCTTCTTGTTGAAAATCTCTATTGACATTATCATCGTTTATTTCTTCAATATTTGCACGTTCTCACTTCTTTCTCCAATAAAGCTATTTCCTTTGTTCGATTTGGCGAGTATTATCTCGAGTGCGATCAAATTTTCTCTTGCGCAAACTTTTGTTTCCCATGACTTTTATAGTTATCTGTAAAAGATATGTTCAATAAAGACTTCACCTTGAAAAAATGCTCAACATTTATCTTTCAAGATATAAATTGTTATTCCAATAAAAACTTGAACAAACATCAATTACCTTATTAAAAAAAAACCAAAAAAATGATTCGAAACTTTGTTTAGGTGCTCTAGAAAACCATCATGTATCGATATTAATCCTCTGATTAAGCCTATGTAACAGAGGGAATAAATAAAAAAATACAGCTGCAATCAGTAATAGAAATGCTTTGAAATCCCTATCCCCGAGCTCATATATGTCTGTCCATCCGATGAATTGTGTTAAATGTGTTCGGTCGAAAGCCTATTTATACAATTTGGCGCGAAATGAAACGATTGGACGTGTCTTTTCATTTTTTCCGACAAATGGAATTCGTTCAACAGGATTTTGGCCGAAAGAAGTGTTTTTCGACCGAAAACCTTGGAAACCGTTCAGTTTTGACGGTTTCCGTTAGAATTTAATCTTTCGGCCGAAATAATATTTTTTCTGCCGAAAGACTATTTCGGCCAAAAACATGAAATTGGGACTGAAAACAAAAACCAAAGAATTGCCCCAAACTTACCTGAACTTCGGAGGTTGCGAACTCCTGCAAATACTGAGAATTTGGTTTCGAAAATGATACCAACATTTCCAAAATTGAATCTACTTTCAATTCCTATAATTTGTTTTCATTTTCTTTATTTTTATTTAATTTTATTTAATTTAAAAAAAAAATCACAGCATAATATTTTCAGCAAACATTATGATTCGGTAAAATGAAATATCGGTATCTCTAGAAATATATAGTGCAAAATTTAGAAAAAAAAATATATTCATAATCCTTAAACTGTTCTTTTCAAAAGGGTATATTTAGATTTTAGTTTTAAGTAAAAATTAAGATAGATACAAGATGTAGAAAAACATGTGTTTAAAATCTGCAACGTTTTCAGCTTGGTCAACTTCAAAAAATTCTATGAATTATAATATTCATCCGTTAGATTCAAAATTATAGTCATAATAAAATAGAGTCTCTGTAGATTGTTGCAGTATATTTCGTTTTTTTAAAACATAAGTTTAATAATAGATACATTGTTGTAGGAAAAAGTTACTCATTATCATTTCTTTCATGTTTAAGGAACATATTGTTAAACAATTGTCAAAATCGTGATAAAAAAAAATTTGAAAAATAGTCATTGGAAAGCTAACAAAATTCTTCACAAGTTTTGTTTTTACTGTAAAATGAAATTCTAAGTAAAAAAAATACTTTTGTATGCCGGAAGTTGAAGAACTTGTGAAAATACAGTTTTTTTTCTCATAAAACAAGCAAAAGTGTAACTCATCTTCATGATTTCACCCAAAATTCAAAAATTATAGAACATATATTTTCAAAATATGATAAAAATATTATTTTTAAACATAAAAAATTTCTAAAAAAATCTATGAGTCAAACAAAAAAAAACGACACCCAAAATATTTAATCTAGCTCTCTTTGTTTATCTAGTAAATTTTATTAGTGTTAATTGTGGTTTACATGATAAATGAAAACAAGTAAAATTACTAGCAAAGTTGTGTATTCTCTACCTTTTAAAAATGATTAAATGCAATAGTTGTGCATAGCTCAAAAACTTTTGGGAATGCATTAGTGTATTAATTATTTGAAGTAAAAAGATAAAATAATTATGAAACATGTGGTTGATCTACAACTAGAACCAAGAGAGAAACCATATAATAGTTACTCTATGCCTTTAAAAATTGAAGAGATATAGACATTAACAACTATTGATAAAGCATTGAACATGACACAAGTGTAAATTGAACACTTCAAAATGTTTTTAAAATAAATAAATGTTTTTATAAAATAACAATAATATTTGTTTTTTGTAATTTTAGAAAAATTTATAAACTAAATTGTTATTTTAGAAAATAATAACAATATTTATTTTTTGGATAATAAATTACAAGCTTGTTCCGATATTATTTGCACTACATAGTTTTCATTTAGAGAAATTGTTTATTCCAACATTGTAATGTTATATTTTACGAAGCTTTCTTCGCAAGTGAATTTAAATTTCATTTAAAAATATTATAATGTAATAACATATATTTTAGACGAGCAATCATTTTTAAGCTTTTAAATATGAGCAAGGGATGAGTATTAATCCCATAACGCAACTTCAAAATTAATGTAGTCGATAGGTTTCATAAAGTTTTTTTTGCTTTGTTTGCTAATGTATTTGTGATTTGTGAGATTAGCTCATGGTCTAAAAAACTGCGATTCAAGGGTCTCTAAGTTGTCAAAATCACTCGGGGATTGCACCTGACGTGGGCCATACCAACTGTTAACATGGATGGATTTTAGGTGTCTCCTCCTAGCTACCACGGAGTTTCAAACTTGGGTCACCATACAAAATGAGGCCCCTCGAAACCAATCGTACTAACAAGATTTGACAACAATTTTCATAAAGTTGTTTATGTAGAGAGAGAGAGATTATTAAGTGGTAAAGATTTGTGCACAAAGGCACCCTATATGACATTGAGCCCTTCACAAAGATTTTTATTATAAGTATTTTGTCCTATAATATTAAATTTCTAAATAGTCTGGTGGGTTAGCTCAAGTGGATGAGTGTCGTTGTTTGCTCGAATGAGGTTCTGGGGTTGAATCCATGGCCATGAGTCTATTTAGGACCTCACTTGATGTCCCCACCGGGTTAGACCCATAATCAGGCCGAATGGTTTACCCCGTTTACCATCCACAAAATGTGAAGAAGTACTCGGGAGTTTCCCATGTTGTATTCCCAAGAAAAAAATATATATAATTTCTAAATAAATAAAAAATAACACAATAATTATATTATTATTTTTGTTAATTTATGCTTTAAATTTATAAATAAATTAAAAATATTTATAATATTTTTTGACTTGTTGTAAACCTTCATGTGGAGGTTAATTATTTATTGTATTAATTTGATAATAAACATTTAGATAAGCTTGTCATTTGTGTATATTTGTCTATGTAAAGTTTCCCATTCACGGTGCTTATAGGAAATTACATTAAAAGACTCAAGCTCTCGGGAGATTTTACAACAATAGTAGTCCTCACAACACTTTATGATCTTTGCATAAAAATTATGCTATTTTATAATTTTGTGTTTTCTTGTTTTAGCAAATTGATAAACAAATACAAGTACTAAGATTATTTTGCATAGTAAAGGTAAATTAGAAAAAATGATTTATTACAATATCGTTAGTGGCACTGATGATTTTGCTAAAACCTATTCAATGATTATTTCTCCATTACAAGAGTATGATGTGCCTTCCCATCATAGGGTGTATACCGTATACTATTGAAAACTGTGACCATATATATATATATATATATATATATATATTTATTGTGCAAGCTACAACATAATATTGTTGTCATTCATTTCTCGAAAATTTGATGGATGTTGTAATGATTACTTTTGAGCAAAGTGAGGATGTTATAACAACTCTTACAAATCCTAAGGAGCTCCAAGCTGCATCAATATAGGTAAATTTCATCCTTAATTTCTCTAGGAGCAAGTTGAACAAAAGGTGGTGGTTTGTTTTGCAAAATTTGAGAACCATTGGTTTATTGGTGTGTGTAAAATAATAATAATAATAATAATAATTTGTTTTTAAGGTTACGGTCAAGCCAAACACCAAATTGGTGTATGAGACCCCCTTGTTTGTGGGACAAGGGACCCCCTTCGCGCAATAATTTAACTGTTAAATTCTACTGAGGTATACATACCCTACCCCCCTCTGAATTTGATTATTTATGAAGCAATCATAGACCCTATGAACAACGTAAAGATGACAATTTACAAATCCTATATGGCATCAATTCCTAAAATGCATTCTAAATTGCAATCTTGGACATCTTTATCACAATTTTATAAACCTAGTTATATTATAATAATATTACCATCTAAGTTGCAATTGGTTAGTCCAATGGTTTAGCTCGAGTGGTTCAGTGTTGTGAATTATAAGCATGAGGTCATCGTGTCAAGTCCCCAGGGTAGTTGCCTCTATGAATATTGTGGGCCTCACTCAATGTCCCTGTCAAGTTAGGTTTCCAAAACTGTAACCAACTGGTTTACCCTCGATACCATTCCCAGAATGAGGGGAAGTGCTCGATAGGTTTCCTTAGGATATACATTTAGAAAAAAATCAATTCGATCTAGCTCGGGTGGTTAAGAGAAATAATTGTTATCCTCCCCACCCATGTTCAATTCCCATAAGTGACAAGTTGATCTCGTTATGATTATAGTGTTTCTAATATCCCCAAACAAGATAGGTTGGAATATTAATGTTTGTTGTCCAAATGTATGGTTATTACCTTGGTTTTTAGGACATAGATTCTTTGGCAACTTTTGACAAACACTTTGCATGTATTATATTTATAGACATTTCGTCAAACATATGGCATGCAAATTAAATACACCAAAAACATAAGAGATAACATTGACATCTTTATTATGAATGAAGTCTTACATACAATCACAAAGGATCTATAATGGATGTCATAACAATTGCAATGCAAACAATAAACACTACCAAACGCAATCCAAACCTGGATAATGATTCCCATGACTCCTAAGATTTGTCTCATGTTGAGGAAAAGGTATAAAGAACCCTACTCAAGCATTTTCAAATCTTGTATGGCTAAGACAAGATAGTTGGGAATGCCACCCGGGGTTTATAGCCTCAAAAATATTCACTTAATCCACAAGTATCAATTGCAAAGGATCAAGGTTGATTTTAGGTTTACAGCAATGTACAATAAAATTAAACAAAGCTATGTGAGAGTATACATAATTTACAATAATGTAAACATGGAGATAAAAGCAAAAGAAAGAACCATATATCATGAAGACACATATGTGAGACAAAAACAATAATCTGATTTTATTTCATTATGAGACACAAAACTTATTTCTCTTTTACAAACCCCTGCGAGGGTAGGGACCAAAGTCAAATTTAGAAGCCTTCGATGGGCACCATACAAAAAGACTCTGACAACACAATAAAACTGAAACTAATGATCTGGATCAGCTTGCCACAACATGTTCCCACTTGACTTTGCAAGATATTCTTTATCGGTCATGAAATTTAATTCATAAACAAACAAGAATACACAGACTGCCAAAGATAAATCAAACACCTTTAAAACAAGTTGCTAAAATATGTGAATCAGTTTTGAATCTTGTTGCCTTCAATAAGACCATGTTGTCATCAAGAGGATTAAGCTTTCTAGTAAAATCAAAATGAATGAAAACTGAAAAATATCTCACTAATATAGAGCAAACCTTTTGGTTGTAGTTCTCCTTCTATCCTCCCTCTTATTCTCTTCATCTCCTTGAGCCTTTATTCTTTCCAAATAAGTTGAAGTAGTTCAATTAATTTCTTTAGTTAAGTCAAACTAACTTAACTAATCAATTAGGAGAAGTAAATAATAATATATAAATAAGGGTCTTAATTAATAATAACTAAATAGGCGGGACCCCTTGTGACTCCCATCATTCTCTTTTTTCCAATCATCAAATATAGAGTACAAAATTAATCATTTGAATCACATAACACCTTTGTAAGTCCCATTCTCATCATTTAAATCGAAAAATGTCAGCAAAAATTATGACCATATCCCCAAAAATAATATATCCATCTTATCCTTGAAAAATGCCTAAATAAAAGCTTGTTGTCCAAAACTTGGTCAAAATAATGAAACATTGTCTTCATCACTACACAACATAAAAATCATCAAAAACCATATTTGTTGTGTGAAACATTTTGCCTCTTCTCACTATTGTCCTCCCTTGACTTTTCTATAGCAACCTTTGGTTGGTTAGAACCTTGGGGTTGTATTGCGTTGATCACGTGGGATATCAGTTTTTAATCTTTTACTGGCATGCAAGGACTGTACTGGCGAAGAAACATGAGCAATTTGAGCATTGGGATTAACTGCTAGTGGTGGTGGTAAAGGAAATGACACGGTGGGCCAACCACGGCGGTGAAAGATGGGTTGGTGGACAATTTCTTACCAATTGTCATTAGTGGGGGGGTTAGGTTGCATTGACACATGTGGAGGAATAGGAATGCCGGGAAAATTTCAAGGTTGTTGAAAAGGGGGCCTTTCAGGTCCAGGATGCAATATCCCATGGCCAACCAAATTAAAGAACTCAGCTTGAAACAAATGGTTCAACTCTTGCGGATCAGCATCAAAGTGAATAGAAAATCGAGGCCTCCTATGGCCTCGATGCCAGATACCCCTGCCTCTATTATTTCGGCCATTACTGCCCCTGCTAAAAAAACTCATCCTGTAGCAATAATTAGTCAGTCATGAATTTCTTAATAACCCAGACATGAAACTCCACTTAAATAAATCAAGAGTTGGCTCTATAATTACTACATGACGCATGCAATCCATCCATAAAAATGCCATTTATTAATTTCCACACGAACATGGAATTGATAGGGTCAATGGGGGTATGGAGGGCTTGTATTTAGTGTAAAGTGATAACATGGAGGGGGGAGGATTTACGAATACTTTTAGAGCAATCAATAAAAAACAATCTATTGTGTATCTAAACACATCCCAAACACCAGTCATCAATTATTGCCACATCAATTTTTCTTCATTTCCATATAGATTTCTCTTAAAAATAAATATCACAGAACAAGGAGTGGACAAATGCATTTGGGATAATGAGGGGGTTGTACTTTGCAACAAATGTTAGAATGGAAGGGATTCCCATGGATAATGTTCTAATAATATATCAAACAATGCCATCCTTGCCATCAATTAACAATCACCACCTCTTACTGTTTCAAAATTGAAAAACACTCTGTTTCTAAAAAACACAACCCAGAACTGGTGTTTCTTTTCAAGGATGCTCATTTTCCTTAGAAATTGCATTGTGCAGTAACCAATTTATAGTTTAACGCCCAAGAATTATTTAAAAATAATAGCATTGCTTGTGCATAATTAGTCGAGGAGTGAACAACATCATAATAATCATAGTCATCACAATAAACAGTCGAGGAGCGGACAGGTTGTAGCCTACAATATCAACACCAGTATTGTATAAACCTACAGGGTCCCACGAAGTGTCCAAAGGACTGCATGTGTTTAACAATAATTCGACTGAAACCATGCCTTCAATTTTCCTTGCACTCTGGTTTGTAAGACTCATTTAAAGCATACATAATTCATACATAGGTGCTCTTCGCATTTGAAACAAAACACATCAATTTGTATCTTAACAATATTTTTGCAATGCTACCATTGATAATTTATTGTAACAGATTGTATTACCAAACGAATGAGTGGTTTAATCCTTTTCATCTTCGCACAACAAAAACCCATGACCAAAAAGAACATGAATAGTGCCCTTGCTAAATTCTGGGTTGGCCATCTCCCATGATATTTTCCAAACACAGGGCTCAATACACAACAATGGATAGGAATGTGGTGGAAGTAGACGAGCTAACCAAGTTGAGGGTTTGGCCAAAAGGAGCATAAAAGGTTTAATTCCACCATAAAACTTCACATTTATATTCACAGAGTTGTTACAAGGACGCGGGCACAATGGGCACGAAAACCAACAACTTAAATGACAGGTAGAGTGTCCATATAACCCACAGGTAAGGAGAAGTGATATGCTCAGGGAAGAAACCCAATACAAGAAACCAAAGGCAAGGCAAGCTCGAGAGTTTCCCCAACTGTATTCTTTCCCACAAGTAAAGCACGAATACCAGATACAGTAAGAGACATATGTGCATCTTTTCAATGCGAATGGTTCAAATACAATGCCACAGAGACCAACACTTAACCACCAATCCATACACAATCAAAATTTACACATATAATATATTTGGAATGCACAGACCGTGAGAAAACAAGAGCCGACTGTTGACTTAATTAAAGAGCAGAGCAAAAACTCATGGATGGAAAAGCAAGAAACCCCATACCTATGTAAAAGTTGATAAGGAGAAAAAACCAAGCATGTATACCTCCTCCACGACCGAACAAAGCGGAGCAACATCAACCAACAAGAGAAAATAAAAAAATGGCTAGGGTGGCAGGTGCGAGGTAGGTTAGAGCGATGTACATTTACTGCGCGTCGCTTCTACCCTTACATTCTCATTCATGACCAGTACGAGCAAGTCGACTATATGACTCATAACCCATTAAATCCAAATTAATTTAATACAATGTCAAATGCCCCATAGTTTGCCAATATTCAAATTTACAAATCCGCTAATCCTTGTCCAAAATTCCCATGTAACACATATATCAAAACCTTTCTAGGGGTACCAAGTCATAACTTAGATTTCCAATTAAACTCATGCATGCAACCCTTATAGCAAGAAATCAAGGTGATCATCGCACCATACATCGCATACAACTTGAAACACAGAGTTTAGATCTTTTTATCAAACTAAATGCAACATAGTAACACTTGTGAGGGTTATATAAAGACAACATCATTTCTCTTTTAGTCACATCGCCCAGAACATCCTGTGCTCGATTTTCGACAATGATTTAAAAGCAAATAAACTGTAGAGCTCATATCGCAACCAATTCATAAGCACATAAAAATGAGTCGTCCTTCCTTCATATTCACACATGGGGTCCCATCTATATAGTATCTTATTAATTATACATAAATAATAAGGCATTTCAACCCATTTGCATGCAGGTACCATACGTTGTGCTTTTGGGCCTCAACAAACTGGCGACTCCACAAGGTAATCTATTTCCAACAGATTAAGAACTTAGAATGTTCGGTTTCGTAGACCAGAAAAAAAATAAAAATTACTGAAGAGAATAGTTATGCAACAGGGGGGAAAAGATGGTTTAAGGGAAATAATGAGGCGAGATTTTGGGAATAACTCATGGAAAGTTGTAACACCCATGTTTCCCCCTATTTGTGAATATAATTATATGGGCCAAGAGACTATGGAAAACTCAATATGTGTGAATGTTTGATTTAATGGACCTTTGTATAAAAGGTCAATGAATGTAAATTATGTTATTTACTATAAAATGTATAAGTGTTGCATGACTGATGGAAAGGGGATGTGCTAAGAGAGACCATGAATGCTATGAAAGAGAGGGTGAAGGGGATCGGGAATGGTTGCGTTAACCTCCACCAAAACCAGTACCTTATTGTATTTAATTGCTCGGGACTAGAATAGACCTCTGACCCAGAAATAAATTACAGTTAGTATGGCAGGTGGAAAGACCTCCTCAAGAGTTAATGAGGGAATAGGGTAGAGCACCCATCTGTAAGGCTTTCAGACCTAACCATGGACTGAGAATTTGAGCCACACGCAATCTTGTTGAGGAAGGCAAGAAAGGAAGGTGTGGTGGGCAGAGGAAGACCTGCGAAGAGTGCAGAGGAGAGACTAAGCTCTCGGGTTCAAGGAAGAACTAAGGGATGAGCGTGTTCTGGTCATAGGAAATGGCTAGCAAGGTCATGTTACAAGCTGATAAACGAGGTTGGTCCTCCTTGCTTGATATTGCGTAAACCGTTTCCAAGATCCTGGGGAGGAGGAGAGTAACCTTCGTCCCTAATGTCGCTAAGCCAGAAGAAAAGATTTCATCGCAGAACATGGTGGTCTAGCTCAGGGGTGGCTAGTGGTAAATTTGTTAGGAGTGATTGATCCTATGGTTGGGTGGAAACGGGAACCCATTTCAGCAGTCGCTTCACGTTATCTGGTTCTGATAAGTGTTTTCATACTCTATACATTGAATTGGGAATAATGGATGCATGCATGTATATATATATATATATATATATATATATATATATGGTTTCTGCATTGAAATGGTTAAGTCATGTGTATGTGTTTGCTTCCTTGCAAGTCTTATGCTTCTGCTTGATTTTCCATATGCTCCAGTTTAACCCTTGAAGGTGTTTTTCCCAGGGAATTACCTCACAGTTTCTAGTAGTCTAAGAGACCTTAGGCTCGCACCCACGGCCTTAACCAAATCTTGGCTAAGAGTAGAGCTCATAGCCCGAGAGCCATCAGGAGGTCCATGTGACTTGGGTTTAGGAACCTTGTGCTAAGCTCGAAAGGATCTAGATCTTGATGGTTTCTAAGTTTTGGGAGGTCGAAGCCCTGGGATGTCAAACTTCACGATAGTCAAAATTACCTGAACTCCCTGAGTAACAAGAGTCATAGATGAATCAAGAACCTAACAGAGGAGATGAATGTGAGTCGTTCATCGGAAGAAAAATTGATCTCAGCCGTCAGATCGACTTAAAGATCCACTGGAGTTAATGGATCAAACACTAGCCGTTTGATTAGATCGATGGTTGGGAATCATTGCGGAGCACGAAGGAGAAATTAAAGGACGTGCTAGTTCACGGTCCACAATCAACCAACGTTGTTGATCTCGTCAGGGTGGATGAACAACAACCACGATTTAAAAGAGTCGGGTGAGAACTTTTCAGATTGCGGAGATTGAACCTTTCGATAAAGAGCGAGCACATCGGGGTTTCGCAATCACTGTGAACCATCAATCTGTGAACAAATTGGTATTGGTCGGATCTCGACCGTGAGATCTGAGGGGTGTTGAAAGACGACGAGGCACATTAACGTCATCCATGGTGATGTGGATTTAAGCTTGATGAGCCATGTGCCGCCTAGATGCATGCGCGTCACCTACCCCATAGAGCCTTTGGAACGTGACACATATCATCCCGGGTGAGGGTACGTGTCGCCCCTAACCCTTCCACATGTCAGCCCTTGGAACGTGCCCACCAAGCCAAGGTGGTTAATGAAATCATCAAAATCCCGAAAGTCCATCCTAGTCGTTGATGTCGAGAGACACTTGGCAACAAATCCTGTACTCCAAAGGAGAGTCACTTTGGAGTATTTGAAGCTTGGTGCTTCGAAAATCCTCGAAGCCCAAAGTAGCAGAGTAGATCTGAACTGTCCATCAATCAAGACATGTGTCAATACATCGTTAACTCTAGAGGAAAGCCACTCCAAAGGATTTGAAGCTTGGTGCTTCAAAAATCCCTAAAGGCCGAAGCGTCGGAGTTCATCGTGATCGTTGAACAGAGGAGGACGCATGGTGGAAGATCTGCCACTTCGGAGAAAAGTCACTCCGGAAGAAAAGGGGTGTTGCGTGGGTCGAGAACTCCCGAAGGCCGAAGCACCAGAGTTCATCATGACCGTTGAATAGATGAGGATGCGTGTCAAAAGATCCGACACTCTGGAAGGATTTCACTCTGGAGGTTTGCATGTGTGAAGACTCGAGAACTGTCAAAGCCCGGAGTTCCAAATTGAATCAGAGCCGTCAAATTATTTGAGGACACGTGGCATTGAATTGTGAACTTTGGAGATTTTCCACTCCAGAGGATTCACGCGATGGTTGTCTTGGCACCTGTCCTCTTGGCATCTGGTCATAACACGTGGTCGTATGTGATTGTAGATGGAGGGAAGGGGCTAGACCTGGAATTCAATCCGAAGGTCGAACGTCGAATTCCCTACTAGCTTGTGAGTTAGTCGATGATCAAGCCTAGTCGTTGGATTGGTTGGTGGATGGATCTCCACCATAGATTTTGGAATGCTGGAGGCTCCAGGACATCGGAGGACTCGAGATGGAGCTTATTGAGTTGGATCGACGTGAAAGTCGCTTGGCCCCGACCAATGAACACCCAAGGAACTTGGGAGAGGTATATCTGCCAGTTCTGAGCTCGGTTTTGAGCATGGAGACCGTGGTTGGAATTCTATGGATGAGCAGAAGGTGATAGAGACCCCAAATGGAGGATTTGAGATAGTTAAGGAAAATTAAATTTTGACACCCCACCATGGGTCTGTTACAAAAGTGTTACGTATGAGAGGGTTTGGTCCTGTATGCATAACATTCGATCAATATGTAACATATAATGCTTCTTAAAGATTCAAGGAGAAAAATTTTCTGATATGCTCTTTTGAATCTCATGATGGAGGGAAGACAGGGATAACAAAAATAGAGAAGAAGACAAAATCAACTATCCTACAACAGTGTTGAAAGCAAAAAGCAATTTCAGTGATGTCTAAAAGGAGGACATCATGACAACTGTGTATATCTTTATTGTTTATTGATCAACAATACTTACAGAAGGACATTGTCATGGAAAAACTGATCCAGACTTTATCTCGACAAAAGATCATTCAATATAAATATAACAGAAGAAGCGAAAGACAAAACTAAATAAACTAAAAACCCAATTTATTATTTATGTACAAAAGAACGGAAGAACATTCTTGGAGTTAGGTAGGATGACATTTTGCATAGAGAAATGCATGATCTATTTTGGATGGATGATTAATGAATTGAAAGATGATGCATAAAGAGTGTCTATCACCACTGCCAACCAACAAATGCATGTAGCAAGGGTAATGGGCCTATCAAGATGCAGAAAAAGTGATTACCATCTTGCAGGACCTGCCAACCAACAAGATGGGATTTTGTCTTGATATTGGAAACATGCACATGATCAATAAGATTAGAATGATGGTTAGAAGTTTTGATGAATAGGATGGAGTTAATGGGCTCTTTGAGCATTATAAGGTCACCATTTACAATCTCCTGATCAGGAAAAGAACTAGCATGCACCGAGGGAGAAAATAAAGGATTCAAATGCATAGGAATCCCTTTAAATTTATCATCATCAAAATAAATAATGCATGCAAGGGAGATATGTATATCGTCATTGAATTCCTCAACCTCTTTGAATTGAAACAATGGGTTTGTGAAGGAATTCTGCAATGTAAAATCTTGATTATCCTTATGGTAATTTTCAGAAGGAGAGTCAACATATGAATCTATATGGCCCCTTGAATCCCCTCTTTCATCTTCTTCAGAATGATCATGAGAAATATGAGGGATAGTGCTATTCAAATCAAGAGAATCCTCCCTATCGGATTCATCCATGAAGAGTAGCTCATTAGACATAATTTGATCTTGACTAGGATGTATTTCAAAAAGGTCATCATTAAATGGGAAGGCATCAAATAAATCATTGTCAAAAGTAGGATTAGTAGGCATATCAGGACAATAATCCTTACAATCCTCTGTGAATATGGCACTACGAGATGCAATATTGTCTTCCTGCATACTCATCATGAAGAGAGAAGGATTTGTGTGATATTCATTTTTAGCCTTTAAGAACAATCCACAGGTTTGTTCATGAGGACCATAGCAAAAGTTACAACGAGGAGGATCAGGGATGCTTTCAGGTAGAAATTCAAAGTGATGAAAGATAAGCGGAGGAGGAAAGTCGATAAGAAACTTTACAAAAATTGCTTCTCTCGTGAAAATTTGACTTGATATTATACGTCTAGACTAGTCTCATGCTTTTCCACGGAGGGAAAGTGGAAAAAGATCTGCAGAAGTATGTATATCATAAACCCCAATAGATTGACAGAAGCCAAGGAAATCATCAATATGGTTATGAGAAGATTCCCATAAGTTACCCTCGAAAAGAGGACAACTAACCATTGACAATGATCTCAAATTAGATTTATACATGATCATGCAATATAGGATTCGATAAACTCATGGAAAAGGGAAAAAAGAAGTTTGTAAGCAGAAAAACATATAAATAGTAAATACAAAATATTAATCATTTGAATCACTCTCTTTTTTCCAATCATCAAATATATAGTACAAAATTAATCATTTGAATCACATAACACCTTTGTAACTCCCATGCTCATCATTTAAATCGAAAAATATCAGAAAAAATTGTGACCATATCCCCCAAAATAATATATCCATCTTATCCTTGAAAAATGCCTAAATAAAAGCTTGTTGTCCAAAACTTGGTCAAAATAATGAAACACTGTCTTCATCACTAAACAACATAAAAATCATCAAAAACCATATTTGTTGTGTGAATCATTTTGCCTCTTCTCATTGCTTTCCTCCCTTGACTTTTCTATAGCAGTCTTTGGTTGGTTAGATCCTTGGGGTTGTACTGCACCGATCACGTGGGATATCAGTTTTTAATATTTTGCTAACGTGCGAGGACTGTACTGGCGAAACATCATCAGCAATTTGAGAATTGGGATTAACCGGTGGTGGTGGTGGTGGTAAAGGCAATGACACAATGGGCCAACCATGGTGGTGAAAGACAGGCTGGTGGACAATTTCTTACCAATTGTCATTAGTGGGGGGTTCGGGTTGCATTGACACATGTGGAGGAACAGGAATGCCGGTAAAATTCTAAGGTTGTTGAAAATGGGGCCTTTCAGGTAGAGGATGCAATATCCCATGGCCAACCAAATTAAAGAACCCATCTTGAAACAATTGGTTCAACTCTCGCGGATCAACATCAAAGTGAATAGAAAATTGAGGCCTCTTATGGCCTTGATGCCAGTTACCCCTGCCTCTGTTATTTCAGCCATTACTGCCCCTGCTGAAAAAACTCATCCTGTAGCAATAATTAGTTAGTCATGAAGTTCTTAATAACCCATACATAAAACTCCACTTAAATAAATCAAGAGTTGGCTCTATAATTTACTACATGACGCATGCAATCCATCCATAAAAATGTCATTTATTAATTGCCACACGAACATGGAAATGATAGGGTCAATGGGGGTATGGAGGGCTTGTATTTAGCGTAAAGTGTTAACATGGAGGGGGAAGGACTTACGAATACTGTTCAAGCAATCAATAAAAAAACAATCTACTATGTATCTAAACACATCCCCGAACACCAGTCATCAATTACTGCCACATCATTTTTTCTTCATTTCCATACATATTTCTCTTAACAATAAATATCACAGAACAAGGAGTGGACAAATGCATTTGGGATAATGAGGGGGTTGTACTTTGTGAAAAATGTTAGAATGGAAGGGATAACCACAGATATTGTTCAAATAATATATCAAACAATGTCATCCTCGCCATCAATTAACAATCACCACCTCTTATTGTTTCAAAATTGAACAACACTCTGTTTCCCAAAAAAACAACCCTGAACTGGTGTTTCTTTTCAAGTCTGCTCATTTTCCTTAGAAATTGCATTGTATAGTAACCAATTTATAGTTTAGTGCCCAAGAATTATTTAACTATAATAACATTGTTTGTGCATGTTGGAGTTACTTCACACACACCTAGGATTTCTTTTTCCTAAGGTTTTTCCTTGTTTATTAGTCATAATTAGTCATTATCTAGTCTCCTATATTTAGGGGAGAATATTCCACCTCGAGAATATTCTCTTTCAGTTGACACTTCAGTTTGACTAGTTGAGTTGAGTTTAGAAGTTGCATTGTTTTGTCACCATGCAACATTGGGATCATCACCAGCTAATGCGCACTTTCCTTGGTATCATCACCAGACTGGCGTATTACCCTTCATTCCCTAATCTACTCCTCACTACTCTTTGTTCAGTCAGTTAACTGAAGACTAGTTGACTAGTTAACTCAGCTAGGTGGCAATTCACTCCCGTAACTGCCTGAGAGACTAGATTAGGTGGCAGTTCACTCCCATAACTGATGGTGTGTGTCCAGATCACTCTAGACCACCACTATGGCGCATTGGTTCTCCTCCAGTGCACACTCATTGAGTTATACAGAGTATATCATGTGTAAATTATTCATTATTCATAAC